>JACDOX010000053.1:335908-412998 GCA_014549065.1 Cardinalis cardinalis | reverse complement strand
CTGTGTTTGTGCCATGCAGTGTTGGCTGCTGAGCTTGGTCCAGCTCCATACTGAGCCCGTGGTTGGCTGATAATGGGCAAAGGAAGATTGTGCCTCTGCTCACTGATCAGACTGAGTGGAGGAAGGTATCTGATAAGCTTCTGAGTTTGTTCTCCTGTCTGCTGCCTGTAAAAGCTCTTGCAGATGTGCAGCTGTGAACTTGCAGTTCTGGTCCTGTCCTGCCCTCCCTCCAATACACAAAAAGGGAGAGCATCAGTGGCTTTGCAGAGGTGCCCTGCATCCTTCAGCAGAAAGGAAATTTACTTCTCTGAGCTACAGATGGACTCTATGAGTGTTCCCTCTCCCTCTGAATCCCATCCTGCATGGGAGCCAGAGAAACAGGGGAATGAAACAATGTAATACTTTACTTGGCAAGAGCTCACTGAATCTTGTTATACTCATAAATCATAATTATGATTTATTTCTTCTGCACCGCCTAAACTATGGGTCTGCAGTAGTGACCGTGTTTTCTGTGGGGTGATTGTAGCACTTGGAAAATGAGATATTTTTTATGAAGTTGGCTGTTCATGCTTCATTTGAGATTATAGTGTTTAACCTACAATTCTTCTCTGGAAATTTTTTTTTGACTTTCCAAGCTCATTCTTATCCATGGGCAGAAAATGTCTCATAAAGATGTTATGCAAGAATCAGCCCATCTATGAAACTATAAGTAGGGTTTGTATTTTGCCCCTCTGAAGTGAGGGGGAAAACTGGTGCCTGTGGTAGATGAGTTGTTGTGTTCACAAATCCACAAGTGTCTTCAGCACTCAATAAATCCACCTGGCAGTGAAGCTTAATAAGAGCAGCTATTCCTCATTCTGTTTTCTTCGATCTAGTCATACTCATGTCAATTAGAATTTTGTTTATTTGCCTCAAGGAATAGGTCAGCTGCATTACTGTGACTAGGTTGTTGTATTTTATCATTCTTGGGAAACTCGAGTGCTAGGCATTTTTATTTTACTTTGGAATTTAGTTGTTTTGGGGTTTTTTTATCCTAATGTTCTTCTGCAGGATGTTTGTTGGTGGTTAATTCTCTGTGCTATACCAAATTCTTCTTTCTGTGAATGAAGGAACAGAACCAATGTTTTGATACTTGATTTATGTACAATTTGTTTGTTGTTACAGTTGATCTTAAGAGGGGCTTTGCTCTAAGGCCATTTAAGACATTCCCAGTGTGTGAATGACACTTTTTGCTTATTACTGTTGCCTTGAGAATAGAATCTAAGTGTCTGGCATAAAACTCATTAAAATGAAAGTTCATAGATTACTAATGCCTTTGGTAAAATAGCAGGTTTGGAGGTATTSCTGAATGTCTTAGATACAYTTCTGATTTTAGCTGTTGGCTTTTTAACAGCAATTCAATTCTCATTACTTGAGAATTGCTTTAGTTTCTCTAATAGGCTGTATCTAGGTCTCATGGGACACTTGCTTGAACAGGGAATGAAACCCAGTCTGCCTCTGTCCTAGAGGCTGTGTCCCTTCCCGAGCTGCTTTCTGTGTTTTGGTCTACACTGGGGTCACTTCTTACTTGTGTCCCTCATTGTGCTGGATTGTAATGGAAATGCTGCAGGAACATCCAAATTAGACTTGAAAKGAAACAAAATTAAGTAAAAGCTTCCACTAATACTTCAGTTTGTCAGTAAAGATATCACAGTGCAATGAAATCAAGGTGCTCACTGCTCCTGCAGCCTGGCTCTTGCTCAGCAGTCGTGTTCAGCTTAAATCTAATGGTGGGGCAAGCTGTGGATGAGGCTTGTAATAATCATTCACACACAAAGTTTATAAAACCTGAAGTTAATATTTTACCTCAGGGACAGGTGTTTACATTTTGCCTTGGAGTTTTTTCTTTCTGTGGAACAAGGTCTTTTTCTGGGCTATAATTTTTACTTTTGTTGTTGCTAGGCTATACCAAGTRTTGCATCTACACAGTTCAGTGTTTCACCTCTTTTACCTTTGTTTTCTTTAGTTACTATTAGTGCAGCCACTTTTTCTTCCACATTTAAAAGGATCTTCTGCCTTTGTTTTTGTTTGTTTGTTTTTTTGGGTTTTTTTAATCCCATGAAGGACAGTGTAAGATCCATTTTAAAGTATCTGGGAAATGTATTCCTTATGTATTCCTCAGTCTTTCATTTGTTTTTTATATTTTCTTTCATAAGTACTTTCTCTTCCCGTGATTACTGTGTGACTTTCATACCCACCCAGCCTTGTGTCTGTCTGCCACCAGTGTGCAGATGTGTTAAAATAAATGTAGATGGAGAAGAGCATACAGACACCTGTGCATGTTGATATGCATCTTAAATCATTCAAGCTGTGTGATGTGCAAATGAGACTCTTGGCCACCATGAATGCTGAGCCAGTTATTTAACTCCCTTACCTTTGAATGCTTATTTATATATTGAACAACTTCAAAGTGTTTCCATTAAAGGAAATACAAATATGAGTTCATGCTATTTGCATTTTTATCTATTGATTCCTAGTTGTTTTTCCTGCCATTAAAAAATGTAACATTGCTACTAGCTTTCAAAATGCTTATACCTTTGATTTATAAATATATCCATCTATGCTCACACCTTTATCACTGTAAATAGTAAGAATCTCACTTTGTCTGAGTTTATTTTCTCCATGTGCTCTCCTCTGTGGGAATGACCTGACCACTCCTCACTGGTCAGACTGTTCCCATTGAAGTAGCTCTGGCTGCTGAGTCTGTGAAATTACCTTTGAGAATTTCTGGGTGGATCCTGTACCATATACGTTGCAACATTTGGCTAAAAATATCAGCCTTACTTCTGTTGCTGACATAATGTAGACAGTATATGTCTATATTATATGTCTATGTTGTGTATGGACAGTGGAAGAGGTATTGCTTAGCAGTCTTTGCCTTGCACAGGTGTAAGCTTCACTAATGTTTTTATTTACTGTGCTAAACCTACTGTCTGTAGAGATTTTAAAAAATCAAAGCAACAATGTATCAAAGAAATAGATAAAGGAAAAATGTGAATCCTTGGCTAAGAGATTTCCAGTTCAAATATGTTCAGATTCAAATTTATGTATTGCAGTCCAGTTTTTAAGCCAGTATATTTGCTGCTGATCAGCTTGAGCAAAACGCAGCTTGCGAAGTTATGCAAGTAAAACTTCTCATTTCAGGGAGAGAACATTTTAATAAATTCCTCTTGAATCTGTTTTTCTTTGCAAAGGATATGCAGTGAAGCTTTTATCCAGTCCCTCATTGAAGTCTACATGTAATTTCAAATACTGAATTCTCCAGTTAAGTATATTATGCAAGCAGAAAGGAGGAACTCCTTATCAGAAATGCACAAGCATAATAGCTGAACCACTACAGTAAAAAAAAATCTGAAGTAAGCCCTTCTCTCAGTCACATGAGGACTTCAGTTTTGACAGGACTGCAAATTTATAAGCAGCATCTTCTGGACTAAAGTTGTAGATCTGAGCCATTCAACAGGGCTGATGCTCTTGGATCTTGTGTGTGCACATTGATCAACATAGAGGTCATATTTTTTCTTATTGTCAAATACTATTTCATTTGCATTATAGAATCAGGCTAGAAGACTCTTTGCTCTGTCATCTAATTATACCCAGCTACTTACTTCCTTTTTTTGGGGGTGGTCAGAGTACTTTTGAGAATACCTTTTTATTTATGCAAACAGGAGCAGACTAGTTAGGGAAACATTACAAAATAATCTCTTACTCATCCTTCCTGGAAGTAAGTCTAAACAATTTCTTTGCTGCTGTCAAACTTTGCTGTCCATACAAAACCCCAAACAACTAGCATATCTTCTACAGGGTTGTGGGGAATTACCCTTTTCTCTGTGTTTGTGTGTGCCTGTGCACTTGTGTGTGTGGTTTTTAGCAGATGTTCAATACACAAGTTTTGTAATTTCCCCTGTCAATACCTTTTTAAATTGAAAAGAATACTAATTATATCTCATTTGAGATTGTTTTTAGATACCAATTTACTAATGTGCCTCTTGATTAGAAATTCTGAAGATGCTGTGCAATTTCCTAGGGTTAGCACTCCTCTATCACCCAACCTGCTTAATAAAAAAGAAAACAAATGCAGAAGACMTAGCAACTGTGATGGGAAAAGTTAGATGTAGCAGAATATAAAGAATAAATGCTAAATCACTGGGACTTAAGGGAAACTTTACCAGTCCCATCTCACAATAGCATAGCTAGTTTCCCATGGTTRTTTTTTCTACTCTTTTCATCCACAAGACCACGGTGCTCTGGGTACACACAATTTTAGCAGTTGGTGATATTGCTGGTGTAAATTGTGTTCAAAAGCTAGGAACATGAAGTGTTATTTTCTAAGCACAGTTAAGTCACTTTGCCATGGACTGTGGAGCTAGTACAATTCAATGTTTTTAAAATGTGTGTTTCTCCAAAACACAGGGCTGTCACTGTTGTAAAAACTGACCTTAGACCAAGGCTCATAGATCTATTTAGAAGAGCTCCACCTGGCAGGGCTTTGCTAGAATTTTCGAGGATTATCCACTGAAAAATTACCATTTTAGGAAGGCAATTTGTTTTGACATTTAATCTGTTCAAGAATTTTCATGTGAATAGGCCCCAAAGTCATGTATAAGTCAGGTAATAACAAAGTTTTCCATTAGTGAATGCTCACGGCAATGGGATGGAAGCAGATCTGCTTAATTTAAAGCATTGTGGTGTTTTTATTTTATTTAATTGCTGAAATAACCTTCAGTCCTCTTTATTTCTATGGTGCTTGCATTTGTAGCCTGGAAAGTAATAGTCCTCTCAGCTGTAGAAGGTTTATCACAGCTTCATGTTATAAGACAAGCATCAAGGAATTCTTGGGCATTTTTTCAGGTAGTATGTCTGCAGACTGATTGCACCCACTTAGGGACTGATGTGTTCTCTTCTGCTCTTTGCAGTAAACAAAAAACAAAAGCTGGCACTTGAGTGGCATTTGTTTAATATTTCATAGAGAAATGATGCCGAATCTATTTCATCATTTTCATAGAATCAGAGAATGGATTGGGTTGGCAGGAACCTTTAAAGATCATCTAGGCTGTCCCTACCCTGCTATGGGTAAAGACATCTTCCCCTAGACCCATTCATTCTGACATTTTCATAGTCAGAACAGTGCTCAGAATTTTTGAAACAAAAATAAGGGGACTTGTTATACTTTCAGTAATTTATGTTTAAAAAAAAAAAAGAAAACAAAAACAAGGATAGGATTAGACTAAGAAAATGCTCATAATGCTCTCAGGTACTTGATTGTCTTAAAAACACATAAAACTATTAAATTCCAGTTGTGTAGAGCATCCCTGTTTAAGACTAGAAATAGCAGAGCAGGCTYGTGTGTGCCTCTGTGGACAGAACTTGTAGAGCCCATTAGTTAAGGGTGTTCAACAGCTGTAACTGGAATTTAAGGACTCTGAGCTAGAGGGGAATGTGAACATTTTCCAGAGGTTAGGACTAAGGTAGCTAGGTGTAGTCACTGTACCAGCCCACCTGAATTCATTAAAATATTACTGTTAAATTACTAATTTTTGTATGGTGATTAAAATTGCAGTAACTCATTTTAAAAACTACTGTGTATGTGTTGAATTACTTGCATGAGTTGTAGCACTCACAAATTCATCTGTGTCTTGTTTTTGTAAGCAGGTGTGTATAACTCTGAGGTGCTGGAAGATTATTATATGAATTAGTTTTAATAAGATGTCTGAATATTTTGCCTTAAACCTGTGTTTCAAAAAGGATAAGAGAAGTGAAATTATTCAGCACTTTTCACTTAAATGCTTTCCCTCTCACTAAAACCAAAATTAATAACAATAAAGCCCCTCTTAGCTTCCTAAACTTTTTATCTCCTCCCCCTAAGTTCTGTGGCTTGATTTATTTCTGGGTGAAGAGAAGAAAATCACATTTTACACAGCTGATTTTATGAACTGTGTAATGCTGCTTTTGCAGAGGTGAAGAAAAATGAGGAAGAAAATAATGATTCTGAATAAAAAAAAACAATAATTTCTTACTGCCTCAGGTTCATTAAGAAATAAAGGACACTTTAAAAAGTGAACTCACTATTTCTAATATTTAATATAARCACAATTAATATGTAGGATTTTTACTTTATTTCCCATGCTATTTTGTAAATTTCTCTGACAAATGCTCATTTTAAAGCAGCAGCTGCTTTGGCTAGAGTGACCTGTCTTCCCTTGATGGCCATGTATTTAATCACAGAATCACTAGGTTGGAAGAGACCTTCAAGATCATCAAATCCAACCCATAAAGTTGCAATATAGAGAGCAGCTTCTTAAGTCAGTCATGTTAAACTGAAATTTACAGAGTTTCTTGCGTTTAGCGATTCAGGTCACTCTGCCCTAAACTCTTTGAGCAGCAGGGTTCTGATAAGGAAAAGCAGTTGAGGAGCATTTGAAGGTAAATGTGTGCTCAAGTGGCCCAGCAGGGAAACAGCAAAGAAAAATCAGTGAAGAACTGATTCTAAGAGCTCAGGGCAAAGTCATCTCCACCCAAGATAACCACAGATGACTGTACTAGAAACTGAAAATTAATAGGCAGTCACCAGGCAGGATGGCTCTATTTGCCCTTGACAATCGGTGCTGGTCTGGGAACTTCCTGAAAATCCTAGTCCAGACTTCTGCTTTTAGGACATGTCCTGCAAATCTATTGTTGTTGTTCTTTTGTTTCATATGTCCTATTTATAGAAATTAAGTGGAACAAAAAAAGTAACAAATGAAGATACCACAAATAATGTATGATTGTGCCTAAAAATAGTTTCTCTAGAGAGAGCAGAGCACTTCATAAGTGACAGAAATAATCATTATCATGCTTTTAACAACATAGGAAAATGCTTTAGTTGTGAGAGCTTGAACAAAAACCAGTAGAGTCAAAATTGGTCTTAACTTACATTTGTGTTGTGAATATTTGTATAGCTAAAATTAGCTCCCTTGACTCAGTGTTGCCATGTTTGGATGYGTCATAAAGGTCATATTTGCAGACTTCTGATATTTGCATAATAGTTGCATTTTGTTGTTGTCTAAATACATCCAAAGYATGTTGTTTTTTTCATGTATTTTGATTCCAAGAGCTTCACAGTGACAGCACTATGCCATCTGTAAGCTGGTAAATGGAAATCAGATTCACCACAAATTAACATAAAGATACTATTTCAGCTCTTCTAATTACATGTGGTTTGGAGGGAAGTTGTGATTTCTTTTATCAAATGAATCTGAGGTCAAATATTTCTCTTCTTTTTCCTGTGAGGTTAGATGCAAAGGGACTGGAAGTGGGTAATAATCTTCACAAGTCACTGTTGCTCTCATAACTGGTGCTGTTAATACAGTTTAATGCTGGTTTCTGCACAGTTACCGGATTTCAAGGCCGGAAAAAATATCCTCGTTATTTTATAACAGCATTTTTTTGTTGTTTTTCCTCTCCTGTTGAACGATGAATCAAAGATAACTTCCCAGCAGTATATTCCTGCCACCCCAGAACAGTTAACTTCATGCAGTTGCTAGGGCTCATCAAGCCCCTTGTCCTACCTGTCTTTATGAATATATACTTGCTAAAGACATGAAACACTAATAATGCCTTTAAAAAGAAATTATTACATTTTGCATGTAAGAATGTGTGTGAAGTGCATGAAGAAGCTTTGTGTCTGTGAATTGTACCCAGCAGTGCAAATGCCAGGAGAGATACATGTAATGGTATCCAGCTCATCAGCAGCTCTGCTGCAGTGTAGGTGTTCAGCTCTGCTTCACCTTCTGTACAACATCTGGGAATGGGAAATCTCATTTGAAACACCTACATCCATTTCTTTTAATGTTCTGCCCCTTCTGTTTCACCAACCTGGAAGCAAAGCAGCCACTGAGCAGGGTAGGGGTGTTGCATGAATGAGTTCCAACTGGTGGGAGGGTTGAGTTCAGTTCAAGATGGAGATTCACCTACTTAATTCTGAATTAACTTTTTTGTTTCTAAGTTGGTTGCTTCCTTTCTCCGAATTGCTTCTACTTAGATGCAGTTGATGTTTATCAGAAGATGCACTGCCATCTGGTGTCAGAACTGCTCACATTTGTCCAGAAAAAATCTCATTTCATGAATGGGGTGTAACAAATTTTTTTTTCTATAAAATTTCCGAAGCACTGAAGAAGGAACAGACTGTTCAAAATAAACTGTCCACACATGAGCCCTGGAAAAAAAAAAAAAAAAAAATCAAAAAGAGATGTAGCCCTGTGACTTTTCAGGCTCTTTGGGTCTGGAGGAAATATCTGCCTTGCATCAGCTACAACACAGANATGAGCCCTGGAAAAAAAAAAAAAAAAAAAAGAGAGAGAGAGAAAATGCAGTTGTTTTATTACTGGGAAATTTCAGTCTAAGTAAAGAGACTTGCATGTAAACACATTTGCTGCTTCTTTTGTAGGTGGAAGAGGGGGAGATGGCTGCCCTGTTATCACCTTTCCAGACTATCCAGCTTTCAGTGAGATTCCTGAAAAAGAGTTTCAGAATGTTCTGACCTACCTGACAAGCATTCCAAGGTGAGAACCTGTCTAGAAGAAAATAACCTTTTATCTGCTAAGGGACTTTCCACATTTGATCCTTTACATGTGGTGTAAAAGTCAAGCTTGGTATTTAATTAAAGAAAAGGAAAAGTAGGCTTATGGTGCAGTGTCAGTAAACGTTGGTTAGTGACAGCTGTCTAAGGTAGTTGTTAGATAAATTACATGCTGCTATTTAAATTTCATCAGAAAATTACTTCCTGGTATGTATGGATATAGGTCCCATGATGGACATTGTCCTCCTATGTCACTGTACCTTAGAATGCAATATTCAGAGTTTTAATTGAGCACATGTATAGTTTTGGCAGAGCGTGCTAATTCCTGGGTGTTGCTCAGGATATTACTGAAGGAGAGAACACTCTGTATCTACATASAGAGGTTTGTCCTCACTGCTTGAGCTGCTCCCTGGCTTAGCTGAATGTATCGTGTCTGCAGAATTCCAGAGCTTTGCCTGATGGTGCAAAGCAGTCCCAAGGATTAATTCTGACTCTCTTAGAGGGCACAATATTTTACCAATGGGTTCTCCAATAAATATCATTATTTTTGTTGATAGTCTGTTAATGAATGAAATAGTGGGCTGAAAATCCTGATGAAGGTGAGTAAGGCAGGTAGCAGAATAAAGTACATAYCCTGGACTTCAAGAGAGCAAATTTTGGGTTTATTCAGGCGACTGGTCGGTAGGATACAAAGGAAGGCAGCTCTGAAGAGTAAATCTGCTGTGGAAGGCTGCCAAGTTTTGAAGGACAGCATTCTCCAAGTACAAGAAAGGCACATCCTGGAACGTGAATGGATGTAACGGGAGGCTGACCCCACTGTCTGAAAGTGAACTTGTGACTGGGCTGAGATACAAAGGCAGCGTACAGGAGGTGAAAGCAGGGACATGCTACAGAGGAAGAATGTGGATACATTGTCCACATATGTCGGCATGGCGTCAGAAAAGTCAAAGCGCACCTGGAGCTGAGGGACAAGAAAAAAGGGACATCACGGACCGCTCCAAAAAACTTCCAGTGCTTTAGCAGTACAGGAATAAACAAGGAAAATGTGGACCTGAGCTGAATGGACTGGGCAAATTAGTAGCAGCCAGTAAAGATGAGGCTGAAACACTTGAGTTCTTCGCTGCGGTCTTCTCTGACAGTGTCTCCCAGGCCTCTGTGTACAGAAAGAGAGTTCAAGGAGGAGAATGAAAGCAATGGCTGAGGACAAAATCAAGCGTCTCTCGAGAAGTCTTGACCCAAATCTAGAGTTTGGGATAAGACAAGCTGCTTTGAGTGTGGTGAGGATGCTGACCAGTGTCATAGTAAGGTTGCTCTGTATAATCCTTGAAAGATTTGGAGATTAGAGATAACCTCACTTTGATCTGTGAGAAAATTATGGAGTGAGTCCTCTTAAAACATGTTTTTGGGCACATAAAAGAAGGAGGTGATGGGGAGTAGCCAGCATGAATTAAACAACAGTAATAGTGCTTGACCAGCCTATTTCTGTCATGACAATACTGGATGCATCAGTGAACCAAAGCTGTGCATGGTTTTTCCCTTGCCCTAAGCAAGACTTCCAGCTCAGTCTCCCCCAGCACTCTCCTATTCACCTTGAGTTGTTACATTTTGGCAGGTGGGCTCCTGAGTGGATAAGAAAGCGCTTGGATTATTTGGCTCAAAGAGAGGTGTTTATTGGCTGATGTTTTATCTGGAGACAGATTTCCTCTGGGAATTGTATGTATCCATGCTGTCTGATATCCTTGGCAAGGATCTGAAGTAGGAGATGGAGTGCACCCTCACCGGGTTGTGCTTGATGTAACCAGCCCCTTCTGGTCGTACTTCTTAGTCTCCAGTTTGTCASGGAATGAAACTCTGAAGCTCACAGCCAGCTGTTGCGTTTCCTTTGTTTATCCTGGTGGTGGTTAAACTGCGTGGCGCTAAGCATCCCCTGATCGTATCTTGGGTACTGTTTCTGCAAATAATTATATTCTAAATTCACATCTGCTTCTCCTTTTGAAAGTCCTTGGTGGTGCACTTCATGGTGGCCCACTGAACTTCTGCACAGAGTTGGGTTCATATGAGAAATTCAGATCAGAACAAACAGCATTTGATCTGCTCCCCCACAAACAGTGGGGGAGCACTGAGTTCATCCTAGCACTCCACTTCGATAGGAGCAGATTTTCTGAAGGTTTTTCTGTCAGTTGTTCCTACCTGACAATTACTCTGGGAGTATTGAGCCAGAAGGGGTCATTCTTTAACTCTGGCTGTTCTTCTAGGATTTTCTTGTTTCTTTAATTCATAAGTATTTAGAAAGAGATGGCTGTTCTTTGTAAACAAAGAAGATAGCCCAGCTGTCTAGGTGTTAAGAGTAAGGTATTCACTCACTATTGTGAATATACAGTTCTCTAGGTTTAAAGTGATAACAGTTCAATTTCAAATCTTGTAAAAATAATGCTATTGTTAAGATACTGGTAAATTTGCCACCTTTTTGTGCCTGAGAATCTATAAAATCTCAAAGGGCTTATGATGTTCCTGACTGATATCTTCACTAGCAGCGTCGGAAGCTTATAGTGTAAAATTGTGTTTGTGAGACCTTGTGCATGTTTATGGGAATAAAAACTACAGAAATTACACTAGACAGATGGCAGCATACATCCCCTTGTGAAAGATATTTTGCTATTGATATGTTACTTATATTGATACATATATATCCCTAGGAGGGGCAGTGCTGCAGTTCTTCTTGAATTGAGATATTTCTAGTGTTCTTAAAGGTGTAAGGTAGGATTTTTCCTGCTATCTTAGTGTTCAGATACTGTTTTAGGTGCTTTGGAAGTGGCTGTTAAAGGAAGTGGAGGCCGTTAGTTTTTAGTTTATCAGTTGGTTAAAGAGGTGTAAGGAGTACACATTTACCAAAAGGATGGAAAAGCAGCCCACAGCTCTTAAGCATGGACTGCTCTCCCAGGTTATTGTCATTTAGCTTATCAGTGAGGTAACTCTGTCTTTTGGCTGGTCTGACAGACTAAGGGCAAATGGACTTTTCCCAGAGCACAGGCTGCAGAGCACAGACACATCTGGAGCCACTCCAGTTCCTCAGAAACTACTTGTTCTACTTGGCCCTGTGCAGCAAGATCACGGCAAGGGGTTGGCAGCAGTAGCTCAAACATTGTCCAACTGCCTGGAGTGACATGTTAAGGGAAACTATATTTCATGGGGATGACAGTAAGGAGCTACAAAGAGCCTCATAGGAAGATCTTTCTGTCCTCTGCAGTAGAGTTCACCCAATAGTATATTTACTGATATAAATCTTAGAGTGACTTCAGGTTTTCAAGATCTCTTCCCAAATGAAAGAAGGCTAGCTTAGGACTTTGTTGAAAGAGGAAAAACTGAAACCTCTCAACCTACCTTTTTATTCCTTCTAATTTTATAGATAAGCATGAGCTTGTCACCTCTTACTGTGTCCTTGTTCTCTATCACCTAAACACTGTGTTTCACAAGTTTTTTATGTGCGAACTTTCTCTCATCTTTTTCACAGTAAACTTTATTAATGAAACAAAAAATATTTCGTGGGGTATGTTACATTTAGGAATAGAACTATTAAAAGTTGCATGCTATCAGCTTGGTTGATCATGGAGTGGAATAGTGTAAATAGTAGAGCTATTAGCATGTGCTTAGATGTGTAAATGCCTGATATGTGAGGATGTTAAGAAAGGACAAAGTGAAAAGGGAATACTTCGTCTCAGTTTAAAGATACTCAGTTAACCTTGGTGCAACTGTGTAACATTAAGCAGAAAGTTGAACCATATTCTTCAGGTGGATGTTGTTAATGTTGCAAATTCATGTTCTGTAGATGGCTGGATAAAATATGATGGCTAACAAGGTTTCTAGTAATCTCAAAACATTCTGTACAGATTGTTGACATAATGTGCGACAGCAGTCATGTACCATGTGTGCTGAAAGATCTTTGCTTTGTCAGGCAAAACAATGGATTAAGGATGATTACAATAGAGAGCAGAAGATTGCAGCTAATGCTTTTATAACTCCTGGTTTGGTATTGAAATATATGTTGTAAGGTATCTGTGTAATGCTTCTGAAGCAGGTTTTTCCTTTTAGCAAATAATTGKTTTATTATTATTATTGAAATATAAGATAAAGTTTTATTATAAAGGTGAGAGTTGTCTTAGAAAGGTGCATAGGCTACCCAAGTAGGAGAATCCTTGGCAGTACAATAGGCAGTACTTTCTAKTAAGATTAGTTTAACTGAAATGCTGAACTGGTACAAATAGTTAACATGTAAATATTGATCCACATGAATTAATAGTTCTTATCAATGGAGTTGTAGAATACAGTAATATCTCTAGATAAAGTGTCTGTAAGATGTGACAACTTTAAATTCAACTGTATTTCAGTAGAGGTCAGCCATGTCTTGCATCTTTTTGGGATATTTTGAGATTTTATARTGTCCATGTAGTTGGTCTGATTCTCTTTCTGCAGAGAATGTCTCCTGTTACTTCACTCTGTGAGTCCTTTGGGGATGGCTGTTGAGCTCAGTAGGAGAAAAAGGCCCTGCAGATCAAGGTTGTCTTCTCTCTTAGCTGAGTAAAAGCCCAATTACCTCCAAACACCATCATACTTACTGCATAGTGGGAGAAGCAGCTGTGCAATGTTCCTTTTACATCACATCTACTGAGGCTGGAGGAAGAATGTTGCATTTCAGGGCATTCAGTGTTCTCTGTTTTGAAAGTTTATTTTTTTTATTTTTCTATTGATCCTAGTAAATTGACTTCTAAGATTTGCAGTGTACCTTGAAGGCAGATGTTATTAATATTTAATTTCTCCTCATCACAGCTGTTTCTTGAAATGCATTTTATTAGCTTAAGTGTGTACACATTGTTGGAATATGAATTTACCAAACATGGGTAGTGGCATGAGAACTTGCTCCAAAAGAAATTAATAGATAATTACAGTGGTTAAAAAAAACTTAACTGCATAGTATTCTTCAACATATGGTTTTGCTTCTGGTTAATTAGCAGTTTCTACTGCAATTAGAAAACAATATGCTGTTTATGAGAACAAAAGAGTATAGTTTTAATTCTTTTCTTTCCTGCTCGTATAAACTCGTCTTTGAACAAAGAAAGTAAGTGAAGATTCTTGTGGTCACAAGAGATTGGAAAACTAATATTTTAAAAGTGTAAAGCTTAAACACAAAATCCCTTTCAGGAGAAATAAGTAGTGTAGATTAGAAAATTCAGAATGGTTTTTGATGGCCTATTTTCAGTCCCATACTGCATGATACATGGGCCTTTTTTCCTTGTATTCTGACAGAGCCTTGTACAGCTTCTCTTTGTAATGCTGTCCTCTCCTACTGCATGATCTTGAGCATAACCCAGGTTAACTTGACATGTTCAGCAGTTTCCTGTTTTGAAAGGTGTCCATCAGTTTCCTGGCTGGGAGAGTGTTCCCTTCTTTGAGATTCCAGAGGGTTTACAAATGCCTGAACACCTTGTAGCCTTCTAAAAAATCCTGTTGTTTTTGGTACTCTGTGGTATAGGAARCTAGGGAGCCATCCTGTCCAAGTGATGGAACAGAACAAGATGACCTCCAAAGTGTTGATGTCCGACAGTTCCAAAGCTCAGGAGTTAGGGCTTGCTAAGGGTTTGCTTGTTTACTATACCAGCTTCCCATTGTTTGGGATAACACTGGGAAACTGAAAGAGAAATGTGTGTGCTAAGCCTTTCAGTGGGCTCAGATCTGTGTGGGCACAGCAAAGCATGATGAGGTGCAGTTAGGCAGGGACCAGAAGGACAGGCAGCAGCCTGGCATGGCTGTTGCTGGAGCTAACAAAGCTCGGTGTCAGGGACACAGGGGAGCTCAGGGCTCACACAGCTTGGGCSTGGCCAGTCTCTTTGGCACAGATCCACCACTATGCTCTGAAAGCAGAGGCAGCAGTGCTAGGGTAATGCTGTGTTTTGAGCCTGTAGGTCTGTCAGGGTCCAGCAGACCTTGCAAAAGAGCTGGTGGCAGAGGGTAACTGCCTGTGTTTGCTCATTTATCTACAGACTGAATGGGCAGCCCACTACTAGCTAACAGTTAAGCAATTTTGTTTTATGGAGTGCCAGGGATGAACATCATCACATAATGGAAAAGAAGTGCCAAAAACCAGCTGCCCTGACAGTTCATACTGACGTGCTGAGCAGCAGCTTTGCAGTTTCAGAGTTTCTTTCTGTCAGCTGTGCTTAATCTCCCTGCTCCCCTCTTTGTTGGATTACAATCCAGGCTGAAGATATGGAACCTGTACCCTGCTGTTACCTTGGCAGCCTCTCAAATTTGTCAGTGAGAATATCCCAGGACTTCCAGCAAAATCTGTCACGCTGTGTGTACCCTTCCTTTTTCAGATCACAGCTGCCAAACAGTTGTTAATACCATATGTTGCTGTAAGCAGACAGGGAATGTAAGGTCTTAGGTTTGAAGAGTGTTCTATCTTAAATTTAAATGGTAGTCCAAAACTTTTGTGTCAGATACRCACTCTCACAAGATTAAGGTCAAAGCCCAAATTGTTACGTAGAGTCTCTGAATTTTTACTTGGTTTAAAAATATTTACACTTGTTTCARTGTCCACCTAATAAGAGCCTTAAATTTGTTTTAAAGCCCAGCCCTGTACAGGTAAAGCCTTTCCAGACTTTAAATCCCATTTACACCTTTAGGGTTTAGAGGATTTGGGTAGCATGTATGACACGCACCATCCGGTGGTAAATTTAGTCTGCTAAGAAGACAAAGTAAATTAAGCACTGTAAAATTGTTAAAGTTAATTACTAAAATTCTGGACTGTCACACAGGGGTTTTGATTAGTCCAGTATTAAATTCAGAGAATTTAACACCCTATTTAAGTGTAATGGCACAGTTCTAAGATAAATTGTGCAGCATTCCCTGTAAGGATGTTCCAATACTTTGTGCAGTAGCATTAGTGGTTGTTGCAGTGTCATGGAAATATGTATAATTCTAATATTGCAGTTCTGAATAGGTGTAAAAATGTTTTATGGAGTTGGACTTAATAGTTCTAAAATGAGGGCCACACAGGCTTTCTGTTGCTCAATTTASTTAAGCTTAAACTGACATAGAGCCCTTTTGCCTTTATTGACCTATTTATCCTTAATTGTCCCTCCAGGATAATGTGACCTACTTCAGCCATCTGTAGTTAAGTCTAAATGAGTCCTCAAAGTTGTTGTCTTTCTTCAAACAGTTCTTCTAAAAGCAGCTCTGCATGACCTGAAGAAATCACACTGTGTTTTCCATTTAGAAAATTATAGCTTTTCCTTAAAAACTCTTATTTTACTTAATTTCACACACTAAAAGGGGATTTGTTAAGCAACAACTTGTTAAAATAATTTTTCCTTTACCTGCAAAAATGCATTAAGGTTGCTCTGATTTTAGTTCCTTGGTGGGATAAAGCTTGTGATGTTCTGGGCAGGCRGAA
Organism: Cardinalis cardinalis; assembly: GCA_014549065.1. Lineage (NCBI taxonomy): Eukaryota > Metazoa > Chordata > Aves > Passeriformes > Cardinalidae > Cardinalis > Cardinalis cardinalis. The sequence continues at coordinate 396,955 of JACDOX010000053.1, read as the reverse complement.
CTAGATGATCTTTAAGGTCCCTTTCACCCCAAGTCATTCTCTGAATCTATGCAATTATAAAAAAGGTTGATGGGTACCATGGAAGRCGGTGATTGCACGTGGTACAAGCAGATGTCCAGGCCCAGGCAGATGATGATGCCTGGACAGTTTAGYTGTTATTTTTAACCCTGGCTTCATTCCCTCAGCTTCCCTCCCAACAGCAAAAGCTTTTTGGAGCAGAAAGAAGGTCAGCATATATGATAGAAGATAGCCAGCATTACTGTCTTCCAATCAGTCGTGCTTAAGGAGGAAAATTGCTGAAAGTGGAAGAGAGGCTGATTTGAGGACCAAAAGGAGCACAGGAGATAAAGAGCAGATATAGGGACCAATCAAGGAAGATACTCATGCCCATATCTCTGAATCTGAGTGGGGAGTTAAAAGAAGTATGACTTGGATGTTATATAAATTGGCATAAATATTGTAAAATAAATAAGGTGTGTACCAGTGCTGGCCATTTGGCCAAGGAACACGAGCAGTGCTTGAGGCAGAATTCCCTCACATAAATATGTTGGGATTTGTATCTCACAATTTCAAGAGASCTGGTTCTGGGCAGACTTCTGGTTGCTTTTGGGACCAAGGCTGGAGGGCAGCTCTCCTGTTGGTCAGTGAGTTAGCATTTGCCTTGTTGCCAGGATGTCTCTGGTAGTGACCCATCTTCCTTGAGGGTTCTTGGTCTGCTGGCAGTGCCGTGAGCTGTTGTCACAGTCCTGTGGTGACCAAGGAATTTTCAGAACAGCCATAGGGCTGCACATAATCACTCGTGGCTGTCTGACCTACAATCATTGTGAAGTTTTGAATTGTTAATAGCCCCTTAGACAAAGCTCTTTGAAGTTGCTCTCATTATTTTTTCTCCTGTTTATCTGGCTTTTAAGATCTGTCACTGACATAACATCATGTGTAATTATTCTTGCCTGTGCTTATAAAGTGACAAAAGGCATGTATTTTCATGGTGTCACTCTGCCTGGCTGTGTGATTCTGCTCATCTCTTCTGCTTCATCAACAAATTTTAATCACTTGCCTATGATGGTTTTTATTTATGCTACCTCATAACCCTACATTCATCTAAATTCTTCTTTGCCCGCTTGCTGAAAATCCTAAAATGCAATTTTGGTTATCTGATGGTTCCCCAGTCTTGAGAAAATTGCAATACAGTGTGTTTTTAGACATGCCTGGGGCATGGACTAATAACAGCTGAGACCAAAAGTAAGCATAATAGGAAAGGAAAGAGAGAATGTTTTCATCAGTGGTACCCTAGATAAGATTTAGGGAGAGTTAGCTGGAATGCAGAGAAATCAGAAAAAAAAAAGGTGCATAGCTGAGGCAGGGAAATGCAGCAAATTTCTTATCTGAACCTTGTCTAATCATGAAGGTTTAACAGGTTTAACTCCAACGCAGAAGCTCAGAGTTTCTTAAWTTCCTGTGCAGGTTCATCTGTTTCTGTGAAGGGAAGGCAGTAACTATCAAAAAACAGAATAAAGAGACAGTGTAAATGCTTTGGGTTTTTAAATGTGCATTTAAAAACATATCTATTCACAGAATTTCAGTACAGAATTAATTAGACTGTTTGTTTGGGGGATATTGTTTGGGGATATTGTTTGGGGAGGTGGAAGGAGGGGAAAAAGCTTTTATTTTCAAAATCAAATTTGAGGTATAAGCATCAATAAGAAATGGTGCCTTCTTGTTTGCTACTGCTATGGAATGTCACAGCATCAGCTGTGTTGGGTGAAATGTAGCTGTTAGTGGCAAGAGATTAAAAGATAATAATTTTTACATGGCATTCAGTGATTTTGGACAGACCACTAGAGGATGCACTTGTATAACAGCACTTCTGGCTGTCTTATTTTAAATTTTCTTCTGCTGGAATTCCTTCTCTTTCCTCTATTGCTTCATGAACAGTGGCCAGCCTTAGTTTGAGCTGGGTGGGTTTTGCCTTCCACAGTTACAGTTCCTGGAGCTGACTATGACAGGGCTCAGTAATCAAATAGAACAAWTTTTTCTACATCAAGAGCCTTCTTTTGTGTTGAAGCACAGTASAGGTTGCTCACAGATTAAACACAAGTAAGGAGGATCTGGCAAGCTTTTTCTCTGACTCCAGAGATGAGGCTATGGAGAGACAGGTGTGGTGCAGAGACTTCCACACCACCGGGCACCAGCTTTAAATTCAGCACCTCAGGGAGTTTGAGGTGAGCCTGTTCCTTGGGTCTGCTTTGGATGATTTTTCAATGAGACAGAAGATATGGACATGTCTTTCTAGCACTTCTGCACTAGCTGACTTCTTCAGTGTTTYCAGCAGAAAAGATAGAGGTTACAAAAAGTGAAGCCAAAACTRTATTAATTCTGTCTGAAATTACAGAATTCATGCAAGAAGTTGTTAATCACTGCATTCCTATTTTTGCCCCATATGCAGTGCCATGTGCCATAAATARAGTGCACCTGTAATTTCTGTTTTTTCTCATAAATATTGCTGGAATAAGAACTGATTACTTATGGACTAGTTACACATCTCAGCTGAAAGTGATTCTTGTAGGAATCTGAACTGAGATGACACAAATGAGTATCACCACAAGATGTCAGTTTTGTCACTGTTTGAGTGGGAGCCAAAATGTCATGCCAGTTTGCTTTAGGGGCTCAGGAGGTCTGCTAGGTAGCTAAAGAGYTTCATCTGGGTGTTCATGAGTGCTGCTTCTGTTAGGGACAATTCTGTCCTCTGATTTGTTCAGTGTATTTGTCCTCAGTTAGTCATACATCTACATCTGTGGCAGAACTTGGCACCACACTGCTATTTTCTGTCTAAGGGACTAAATGCCATGACAGCAACATGCAGTTGGATATGCAGCCATCATTTGGAAATACGTTCTCATTCTATTTATTTTCTTGGCAGATKATTTCTTTACCACTGATATCTCAATTACAATGCAAGTCTCAACTTTTCTGTTGAAAAAAATAGAAAATAGAATTCTAAAGTTTGCTAATTTAGAGGAAGTGTAGTTAATGAGAAGGTTTTACTGGTCAGAACACTTCCAGCTTGTTTTAGGAGTGTAATTACTTTGTGATTACATATGATGTAATGTCATTGGTATCAAAAATGATAAATTGCAAGTTCAGAATATAATTTGTAACATTATGTAACTTTATAAAATGCTACATTTGTAACACATTCTAAAGGATTATAACTTCTTTTATTTGCCAGGCTATTCTTCAGTTACATGCTTTTGAACACTAATTTAAATGCAGCTTTTTAAAACGCTCATTAAGTAAGATCTGGAATAGCAGCAGCCTTACAAAGCAGCATTCAGCTTAGATACAGTGTTAAAACCTACAGGCTTGCTTTGCAATTGAAACGAGGAAATTCAATGTAAGAGCTCATATGGCTGTTTTACAGATCTTCAGTTCCTGCTATCCCTAAATTGTTTTAATCAGGAACCTTCTGCAGTGAGGCTGGGTACTTTGGGCTATAAAAGCCTTCAGACAATATCTGAGGCTTTCATRCTGGAGCTTTGAGGAATATGATGTATAACAACCTATTTTCATCATTTRCTCGAGAAATCCCAAGTCTGCTTTCTTTTCCTTAGAGACGTTGGTTTAAAATGTGAAGTCTCTAAGTTTAGTTTTACTTTGGATTGTGAGAAAAAAGTTGTCATAAGACGAAAATATTTAAAGACCAAATGAATACAAGACATTTTAAAATTATTAAGCAGCTTTTAAACATTTTAAAATTAGGAATACATGCCAAATATGATTTTTTTGTGCCTTTTTTAAAATACCCAGCAGGTGGATTTCTTTTGGAATGAAGTGGATAAATTGGCCAGTTCCGAAACAAAGCAAGCTTTACAATAATGAGCAATCAAGAATTGTAAGAAAATGAAACTGTTCTAGACCTAATTATGGTTTAGTGGCTGGGTGCTACATTTTGTATAATGTTACAGCTGATTTTTAATTTTTTAATTTTTTTCTTTTTTTGGGTCAAGTTCATTACCCGTTAAATTCTTCTGCTCTAGGAAAGACTGCATCCTTTAGGACATAGCTAATGATCAAATTGAAGTAGTGTGGATTACCCTACACAAGGGGCAGGAGCAGAGGAGATGTGCAGCAAGCCTAAGCCAGGTGCRTTGTTACTGCCCTTTTCCTTGCTGGCAAACCAGCATAAAACTGGTGCAGTGAAATGTCACCACACGGCTTGGCTGGTTTGTTTTTTTTCCTTTCCTAGTTGCTGTACTGGAGATTTTTATCTTGAGTTGTTAATGCCATTGATATCCCATTCTTCACTATATTATTTGACTGTCTCCTAGAGCTTATAAAGGCCATTAAGGAGGTCGCTCTTCTCTGCTTCCATTAATTGCTGGGCATTCRTGGTCTCATTTTGTTAGTGTGTGAAACACTGATGATTAAGAAAGAATTCTTGTCTCCCCTTCACCCCTCAAGAAATCATTCCTAGCAGCAACAGGAGAGATGGAGAAGTAGTCTTTGAGGTGGCTCASGTTCAGTCAGTTTGAAGTGTCTTGTCTCTGCAAATGTAGAATGCAAAGTTTCTCTTTGGAAGCAGCAACCTTGCTTATTGAGTGTCTGATTTCCAGTGGGCTGTTCCTAAGCTAAGTGACCAATGATGAGTGGGTGAGCCAATTCCAAGTCCTTCTTACATAGGTTTACAGTTGTATGCCAAAAAAGATCAGGATTTGTGAGGTACCCCAGACCTCACATCTTTTGAAGCAGTGTGTACATGTCACTGTGCTGAGGGTGAGGAAGCTTTAGGATAGGATGGTACCATGGTTCTGCTCATGATGCAGATGGCTGCAGACATTGCCTTGGTGCTCTGTTCAGTGCAGTAATTCTTTGTGAAATGTTGTTCATGGGAATAGCTGTTCAGCCCTTGAGAGCAAGAATTTTTACTCCATTTGTATGCCAAGGTAGGGAACAGTCCTGACTGTCACGCAGGCCAACTGTTTAATAATAAAGCTCTAAGACTGTATTTCAATTTTAAATAAGTGGACTTGTGTAACCAAAAATGCTGTACAGAATTTCAAACGTGCAGAGGTTTGACACTTTCAGGTCTCTGAGATGAATTTAAAGATTTGCTTTGTTTCATTTGTAGCAGAGACCAATGTATACTAACTGCTTTCATACAGCAGTGTAGAAGAAATAGGAAATTATTGGTGTAGCAGTTGTCACCACCCATACCTTGGAGAAATGCAAGGATCTTTCAGAGGATGTTTATGTAATTTTTCCACATACCCCAGAGGGAACTTTCTTTCCACAGTCCTATGTACTATAAGCTTTCCCACCCTTTCCCCCAAGTGCATGAGCTAATAAGTCTTGCAAACAAGACAAAGAGGAGATGTACCCATAATCTAAACTGAGGAGTCACTAAGTGGAAAATTCAGTTCCTGCTCTGCATGGGAAACTGGCTGCTTGTTGGGCAGGTATTTCAACCTCACTGTCACCTCCTCATAATGGTTGTACACTGGCTCCCCAAGACAGGGGTAGGGGCCTGAGCAGAAAGTCCACCATTTGCTGCATTTTCTCCTGTCCTCTGTGGCCCTGCCTCCACTTTCTACCTTTCTAACCTGGCCTTTGTGAGTTTGCTGGACACATTTCCTGCAGAAGCAGGGATGGTTCCCTGCCTTTCTAAAAATGTTCTGTTCTTTGTTCTGGTGAATAAACAGAAGAATGGTGCTTATCCCATGATGTTTTGGGTTTTTTGTTTTGGTCTGGGTTTTTTTTTTGTGGATGTATTAGGAGAGAAACAAAGGAAGGAAGTACTAAATGTGAATTAGAAGTTTATATAAATTATGTTTCAGAAAGTACACCGGATAGAAGYTATTACATTAAAGACAAAAAAGGTCATATGGGAAATGTTAAGAAGCCTGAATAGACAGGTGCTTCTGCTAAGGTTTTCTAATATTTCTCATTGTAAGGGTTCTTTTCTAGTCATTTACAACGATGCCAAATTTTCTTTCCATTTGTGAGRTGCCACCTGATTTTATGGTGTAAAGTTCAGCCAAAATAGCTGTGTGGTTCCTAAGATGCTAGGGAACAAATCCACCATGCTCTTCAAACATTAAGACAATTGTTTGAGAAGCTCAAGTGTCTACTTCCTTTGTTCAAGGACCCAGACTTGACACTCAGAAGAATGATGGCTTTTGTGTCAAGAAAGCACCTTGAGAAAAATCTGCCTAAACCCCAGGCCACGGATGCTAAGTAACTACTCAAGCCCGTTGCCAAAAGTGTCCTGCTTCATCCTGGAGCTGAGCAGGAGCTTCTCTGTGGTTACAAGATGAGCTGCTCTAGAGCCAGGTCTGCCACCAGGGCTGAGAGCAGGAAGGCTGTGGCATGGGGTGTGGGTGCCACCTCTTGAGCAGCAGGCAGTGCAGACAAGCTGCTGGACTCCACAGGCAGGAGCACAGCTGAGGGAAGTGTCCACCCAAGGGAAGATACTGGGAGATGGAGTGGGACACAGCATACAGTTGGAGGATGAAGGAACTGTGGTATTCAGGAAGGGGTGAGAGCTGATGTCATTCATACCGACGGTCTAAAATTAAAAAGAAAGAGAAAGACTTTTTGCATTGCTCTTGGGATAAGGAGTGATGAATGGGAGAGACAAATGTCAGTGGTGGAGACAAGTTTATTGGAGAGTGATGCAGAGGCATGAGAAGATGTGAGCTAAGCTGATGAGCACAGTGCAGCTGGACCAAAGCAGGGAAAAAAGCTTGATGAGCTTTTTGATGAGCTGTGCCCATCAGAGCATGCTTCTGCTGAGACACTGAGCACAAAAAAAAATGCATTCCTCTCAAACACATGGATGGGTATTGGAAAATCATTATCAGGATAAAATGTAATAAATATGGCTGAGGGAAGGAGGGACAGCTGGCACTCACAGTTAAATCAAGAGCCAAAAGAAAATAGAGTATGTGCTTGTTTCCAAAGCACCWTTCCCTGTGCCCTAGAAAGGAGGAGGGTATTGCAAGGTGTCCTGCATCCCCATGTGCAGGTGCATGTCTGGCAGCAAGGAGAGGTCAGTAGAGCAAGGGTACATTGGCAAACAGACCTGTTTTCAATATTTACTTTTCTTGAATGCATGACTTTGTTTTCTTTGTAATGTTCTCAACTTTGTTGTACACAATGTCTTAGTTTGGTTTGTTGCTTCCTGCCTGTGACYTGCTGGAGCTGGATCCCAGACTCCAGAGCCAGGCCTTTGCATCAAGGCACTGTTGTCAAGATAACAAATACTTTTCCCACCCTGATTGGTTTGGAACAGGGCATGTAATTTTTTTTTCCCCCACCAGTCTATATTAATGGAGTGTTAACAGTTTGAAGTCAGATGCTCAAGACTTTGCCACCGGGTCTCTTCTGGCCAGCAGTGGGGAATCCTGGCTTTTTATGTCTGAGCTTGCTGGTTCATGCAAGCACACAACACATTTCATCCTTCTATTTGATCCAGTGGAAAAAGAAGGTTGGCTGAAGACGTCTTTTGGGCTATCTTAGAGATGTGCTTTTCTTTGTTAATTCTTCCACTTAAGTAAGCCTTGTCTTTTTATTTTTCTAGGATAATGATATTGAGCTCTGCTTATTGTCAGGTGTTGAGGCAGGTGATTAACTGTGTGGAGCTGCCATGTAGCTAGTTTCTGGGATCCCAGCTGAGCCTGTATTTTCATGTGSTCCTAGAGAGAAATCCTTTTGATGCTCTTTCAGAGGGTTTAATTTTATTCATATTGCACTGAAATATCAGCATTTTCTTGAAATATTATACAGATGTTGCATTTAGGTACTCTGAGATTGCATTATGCTTCCTCTGAGGAAGTATGGAGGGATTTCAGGGCTCCTGGGAACTTCTACTGAGTAGGGAAAATAGACTCTTTATGAGTCTTAATACACTCCAAAATCCACACTGACTCCTGTGGGGATAGCTGTAGCACTTTTTTSACTCCATTGATCCACGTTAAGGCTGTGTACCCAAGGAGTTTGTTTTGCCATCTGATTATTGTGGCACATGGTTGCTATTAGAATTTTATTTTGCTCAGTCCCTAAAGGTTGTGAGACCTTTAAACGGGGAACAGGAAGAGGCTCAAATCAGTCTGAATCTCTCTCCTCCTCTTGCCCTTTAAATAAAGAAAAATAAGAGAGGAAACTTTAGTAAATCATGGAAATTTACTGTAGTGGGAAGCATATTGCTAATATAAAGCCCTGTTTGTCTGCAAGGGTTGTCAGGCTTACAAGGCAAGTGCTCAGATGTTGTTTATCAGTGTTGTCCTAACCCAGAGGCAAGAGTTAAGTAACATGCACTGAATGTGGGCAGTGAGGAGCACTTCTAACATTCTGCTGTGCTGAAAGGATTACTTAGCTTCTTCTGAAAGAAAGCAAGGGTTCCTTTGCATTTCTAATGAKTATTCATGTTTCCCACTGAAGAGTATGTCTGTAAATTTGAGAGATGCTGCTTTTTGTAAGAGAGATGGAATAAACTGTGAGTCCTSTTTAAATCTGTAATTTTAAGAGTAGCTTAAGATGACACATCTGGGTATCTGTTCTTCACCCTCCTAAACATCCTCTTATCATTATGCTACTGACATAATCTTATCAAGAAAAGCTGGTGTTTCCATGATTCAGCAATCTTGAATAAAGAATCCTGACATTCTGTTGTGTTGATTTTTATTTTTTCTTTTCAGATATTACCATAAAAAATTGATGCACAGTATTTCTAAAGGTCACACAGTGCCACAGCAGGCCTTGCAATAAATCATCAGATGTAAAAATTCGGCACATATACTGAAAAAGGAGCAAATGTATGAGAAAACAATTAATCTGAGCCTGTCTGCCTTGCATTTGCCTGCTGTTTCCATTTTGATTGCGATTGGCTGGCAAGGGCTGCTGCTGGCACTGCACAATTGGCTTAGATGGGGAATTACAAAACAGGAGCACATCCCTTGGTCAGGGCTCGGTAGCACATGCAGCTGAGCACAGGCAAAAGAGAAAGGTCACCCGTACGGCAGGATTGGAGCAGGATCTCTCTCACAGATGTTTCCATTCCAGAGGAGTGCCTCTGAGCTCATTGTTCTCATCTGTGGCTTGAAGAGCTTCAATGCCCTAAGGTTTTTTTGTTTCAGTGAATGTGCAAATGCACCTAGGAGGAAGTTTACAGCCTGGAGGCATGTGAGGATTTCAGATGCATGGAGCAGTATCATGGAATGATCAGAAGGATCTGTGGTTTTCAGGAGTTTTAAGTATCAGTGAGGAGGAAGACAATTCAAACAGAAGGTAAAAGCAGATGCAAAAGGAAAACAACTTTATTTTGATCCTGAAATTATACTGACAACATCATGAGGAAGGGATTATATCAGCACCAAACAGTGGAGAATCAATCAGTCTCATTTTCTTCTGAAATAATCTCTGTGCAATAAATGTAAATACTATCTTTTGTGAAAAAGAAGAATTCATTATTTAAACACTGTGGGACTGCTGCATCTTTGCAATGGTGTATAGTGTGTCTTTGTTTAAGATGTTTATATGAAGAAAATTCTGCACRAGAAGGTCAAGCTACTTTTTTTTTTCACTATTTTTTGACTGCTTTTCTGTGTGAGGGAAGCAGGAGTTACATTTGTATTTTTAACTAAACTTTCCTGTTTTCTTCTTTCCTCCTCCAAACTTAGTTTACGAGATGCTGGAATTGGATTTATTCTTGTCATAGATCGCAGACAGGACAAATGGACCTCTGTGAAAGCTTCCATACTGCGGATAGCAGTGAGTACTCTCTTAARTTACTCCTTAGAAAGATTTTTCTGYGTTGAATCTTCCTCTTACAAGTGGAAAAACTTAATTTTTTTTCTCTTCAACAATATGTATGCTAATAGATGATACTGAAGGTATCCAGTAGGTCTTTGGTATCCCAGACAGGGCATCATGTGTCTATGATGTGCTTTTAATGCAGTCTGCAGCTCAGGACATCTTCCTAAGTATGCACTTAGAGAGTGAATGTGTGAGCATGCAGCCCTCCCAGGTGGGAGCTGATATTTGCATGGACACCCCATGGGTCCCATRGAGTTTTCACTACTCAAGTGAGCTTCCCTTTTATGAAGAAATGAATGTGACGGTCCTGGTTGAGTTTACCACTTGTGAAAGGAGTTCACATGGAAAAACTGTTCTTCTGATGTTTGATTTAAAACAAGGATTACATGTAAGCAAGAAAATCTTATGTGCCTTCTGTGATCAATCAACAGTACATGCTCTTAACTTTCCCAGTCTCCCTTTCAAGTAATATGAAAATAAAGCTTATTAGAGGCATTTTTTCCTTTTTTTTTTTCAAAAGTAGGGAAGGACAGATTCATGTTTATAWTGTGCTTATTCTACTGCTGGTTTACTTGGTTTTTAAAGTTTTTGGTTCATTGGTTGCCTTTTTTTTCTTCCTTGTTATCCTTGCTTAAATTGTTAGTCGATAGTCTTTCCAGTAAGGGCTGAAAAACAAAGATGTAAGTATCTTTTAATTTTTAATGGCTGAAAATGTTTGACTCTGTAAGATAAAAGTCAAATCAAAACAGTAAGTGTCATTTTTATGTAGCCTGATTATGGCCAAAGAATCTTTTGTTTATTCCAAGTTAAAGGTAGTATATTACTTTAAAGTAATACATCTTTAAAGGTAGTATATTACTCCCACTATATGATGTTTTGTGAATGAATATTTAATGATATAATATTCCCACAATACAACTCTTTACATAATAATCATGGTAGAAATGTTAAAATGTTGAGAATACATTGAAGTACCAGCAAAATTTGCTTTTGCAGTTCAATTTGAAATTTTGAGATGCAGCATTGGGTAGATTCCAGTAGTGAAAACTGAGAGCAGCATAATTTAGTATGATTAAAGAAAAAGACCTCTATCTGGAGGTTTGGCATCTCAAAAGTCATTGCTGTAGTTTCTGTTCAAGGACAGATAAGTGTTGCACAGATTATGATCCTTTTATTTGCATAATTGGGGTTGTGAGGGTTAGGGAGCAACTACAGACAAGTTRCTTATAGCCATGATGATAAAATTTATGGTAACGTTCCTCCAGTGTGTGTTACTTTGCTTTGAAGCACAGTGAACAGAACTGAGCAACTATTCCCCATTATAAGGGATCTGTCACTGTCGTGACAGTGTTGGTGCCTAAGGGAAGGGACCTTAAAGATCATCTAGTTCCAGGACCCCTGCCCTGGGCAGGGCCATCGTTACTAGATAAGGTGGCTCAAAGAACCGTCCAAGCCTGGCCTTGAACACTTCCAGGCATAGGAAATTCCTAGCTTCTCTGAGTAACCTATTCTACAACCTTGCCATCCCCACAGTAAATAATTTCTTCCTASTGTCCCAYTGTCCCATCTAAAYCTACCTCCTTTCAATTTGAAGCCATTTCCTTTTTTAATTTTTTTTTTGATTGCTGAAGCCTATTGCTGTGTGTAGAGACAGGAGTCTCATGTTATTTGAGATGAGAGTTTTGGCTGTCAGTTTATTTTGTCATTTCTGCCATCTTACCTATTTTTTCACTAATCATCATGGAGGAGATGACCCTTTGATTTGTGAAATCAGAAATGCCAGCATAGGGTGCTGTGGCTGGAGCACTGCCTGACAGAAGTATCCTGGCTGGAGCATCTGCCCATCACTAATACCCTGGCAACTGTAGGACATGTATTTGTGAGCACTGAGCAGCTGTTAAACAGAAATTCATATTAGCATGGATTTGTTATTATTGTTTCTTGTTATTTTCAAGACTCTTCATACACATTTGATTTGTACTAGTGGGTATTGAAGGATGTTTTGAAACAAAACTAACAAAATGTTTTGTTTCAGACTGAAATTATTGTGGAAAATGTATTATTAAAAATTTATAAGCTTCATTTTTCCTTCTTTGTTGTTAGSGGTACTTTATTTTTCCTGGGGCAGAACATGAGCAATGATGAGCTGATTGTATATTTCGTGCTGATACTTAAAGGTTGTTGTAGTCAAGACTCYGGAGATGAGGTTAACCTATTTTTGCAGACATAGTGGAAGGCCAGTGACTGCACCGCTCACCCAGGGTGACTGCTGCTGCAGCACATGCAGTGCAGTGGGACTGAGAGCAAAGCCAGGGGCCTGGGCTGAAATATGACATTTCTTTTCCTGGGATGTGACAGAGATTGTGGAAATAACATGTCCAGGCATGCAGACTTTGATASTGTTTTTTTCTACTTGATGAAATTGCAATGAGCAGGCAGCCCAGGATGTTGTTGTTAGCAAGCACAAGRCTTGCAGACTTTGTGGCTTAAGAGACACTGCAAACAGCATTATTCTTTTTATTTCTCACCWGATTTAGCTGAAGTGAACTTAYTAGCCTAGGAAGAATCTGGTCTACYGGGATAGTCAGGCTGAGACGTGAAATTCTGATAGAGATTCCAAGAACCAAGTTAAATGTTAAGTGTGAAGTCTTGATAGCAAATTGTCATGTTGTTAGAGAGACAGTAGAATTTGAAAGTTCTTACAAGAAAAATACTGAACTTAGGAGTTGCAAATTGTTSACTTGTAATACATTATTGTTTGAGGATACAAAATTTTTTCAGCTTTTTGCCCTGTCACCTGCGGCAATTCTTCTAAATTTGTATTAGAATGTCCTGYTTTCAGTAAAATACAGTATTCAGAGTATAAAGAGACATGCAAGACCTTGCTSAACATTTTAGCTCCCGGGGCTGGGCAGTTACAGAGTCTCATGGATAAGTGTGCAAGGAGGAGCAGTCATGGCGGCTGGTAAAGCAGCTCTGTATTGTCCCAGCTGAAGTTGGGTGAATGACAAATGACAAATGGTGAATGACAAATTGATCCACTTGTCCTTTCCATGCAGTCAAAAATGACTCTTTTTCTTTTTTTTTTTTCTTTTCTGTGCTAATGTTATCATACCCAGACAAGCAATATTCCATCCACAGTTATAGGAGCAAGGCTTTTTCCTGATCAGTGCATTCTAGGATTTCACACTGCTCTCTTCACAGTTCCAGTGTATTTTGTTTTAAAAATGAAGTCTGCGTCCTTACATTGTATTAGTCTCTTGTTGTCCTGTCATCATCGTCTTCCTCCACCTGGAGGGAAAGGTTGCAGTGTGAACTCACTCTTTTAGACAAACAAAAAACTGCACTCAGCATCATTTAAAGTTTTACCATAGCCATTCATCAACCTCATGCTGAAGTCCAGGGAAAATAAACTTCTTGGTGCATAGGGAAAAACGTACCTGTGGGCCACTGCTCTTGAGTAAGCTGTTAGAATGAAGGTTGGTTGTTTTGTTGGTGAGGAATTTTTATCCAGTTACAAAACTTTGCAGCCCTTTCTAAATGTGACAAGAGATAGGTTTTATTCTGCCTCCTGGAGAAGAAGTTTGCTTTGTGATTTACCACCGCTAATTAAGGATGCACTGCATGCAGATGTCATGCCTTCTGTTTTGGACTRCCTTGTCCAGAGCACTGCTTTTCTTAACTGTTCATAAATCAAAATGCAGTCTTCACTGTAACAGTGGCTTAGCCCATTAATTTCTTTGAAGATCAGGGCCAAGACTGCTGGCTGGCAGGAAGAAACCAGAAGCCAATGGACACAGCACACAAGAATGCTTAGGTTGGACTCGATGATTGTGGAGGTCTTTTCCAACCTAATTGATTATTTGATTTTGTAATACCAGCCTAAACCTTGCAGGAGTCAGGCAGTCCCATTTTTGTGCCATCTGGAATCTTCTTGGTTTGATATCCAAGGTGAGAAATGATGAATTGCAGTAATCCAACTTTGAGTTCTTTGGCCTTCTTTGTAGAGATGTTGAGTTTCTTAGTGAGTTCTTGATGTAGAAAAGATATGGTTTTTAAGTGGTGCCCCATGAAAGGAACTGTTTTATATTTATATGGGATAGGTATTTCCCATTAGCCCAATTTCTTGTTAGCTCTTTTCATCATGTCCTGAAAAGTAGTGACGCTTCAAGCTTTGTATGACTTAAGTTTGAAAACACTGCTCTTCTTTCAGCCCCGGTCATGTTTCTCATTTTGCTTGGATTAAAGACTAGAACTTGGCAGCATGATGAAGCTGAACAGTATTTGTATTAATTTTGTGGCTCTTGTTATGAATGAGTACAGTAAATGATAAATGAGTAAGTTTATTTTGAGATCAGTATGGTTTTGTCTGATTGCCTTGGATGTTCTGAGACTACTTCACATGCAGGCACTTTTGCAGTGTATCTATCTATGTACACTATCCTTGTGTACTTAGTCATTTTTATTTATTTTATGTATTTGTTGAATATGTGAAAACATGAGTGAGTCACTTAAACTCAGAAAGCAGGATCATAATGTCACAAGCATTAAGTATAGATCTAATGCAAAACAGTCCTATGTTTTTAAAACTAGATTTCAAGCTGCTCTTTTTATGAACTGATTTAATTCAAGATTCTTTTGTGACAAGAATTATGTGTAAGGCACTTGTTCATTTTAGCCAGGAATAAACAGTCTTAAATAGGTAAGCAAGTAGTTACTAGGCCCTTTATATACAGAAGTATTTTGGGAAGAAGTGCTCTGTGGCTTATGGCATACTAGTAAGTGCAGAAAGGAAAACAGCACCACAGAGTTTGGTAATGTGGGTATTTTGAAGCTTTTCATAAAATGGAAATTAGTTTTTTTCCAAATATTTTAAGACAGAACTACTAAAACCGAGTCAAGCATTAGCTCTTCGATGGCTCACATATTGTACACAATATTTTTGCAAGCTGGCTTAACATCGGGATCAGTACTGGTGGTACTCACAGCCTCTCTGCCAATAATTTCTGTGAAGAAAAATGATAGTTAGGATTATATGCAACTGACACATGGTCCAGAGGAGGCCACAAAGGTGATCGGAGATCTTGGAGCATCTCTCCTATGAGAACAGGCTGAGAGAACTGAGGTTGTTCAGAAGAGAAGGCTCTGGGCCAGACCTCACTGCAGCATTTTGGTATTTAAAGGGGGCTTATAAAATAGAGGGGGAGTGACTTTACACAGGCAGATAGTGGTAGGACAAGGGGGAGTTGTTTTAAACTGAGTGAGGAGAGACATTACATGTTAGCAAGCAATTCTTTACTGTATGGGTAGTGGGGCACTGGAGCAGGTTTCCAGGAAGTTGTGGATGCCTCAGCTCTGGAAGTGTTCAAGGCAAGGTTGGATGAGGACCTGAGAACCTGATCTAGTGGAAGGTGTTCCTGCCCTGGTGGGGGGAGGGGGGTTAGAAATAAGTGATCTTTAAGATCCTTTCCAATCCATTCTGTGAGTCTATGATAATTTGATTTTGCATTTTGCCCAGAACTCAACTGGGTTCAGACTATACATTTTCCCCTTTCCAGAAACCTGGGGCATGCAGTGAAAGGCTCCCCATCCCTGAGAAGCAGAAGCCTCAAAGCAGGCAGGTTAACCTGCTCATGAGAAATTATTAACTGTTTTTCTGGAGCATTTAAGATTTTTCCCCATTTTGTCTAACCAGAAAAGGTTCTTCCCCTTATTCTAGGTTCAGGATACTTGTAGGGCAACAAAGATCTCAGTGTATTAGAACACTTTGATCCTGGGGCTGTGCTGTAAACAAATTTCTGGCTTGGTCAGATTTAATCAAAAGCTGATAACAATGTGCACATCTACATTTTTTCTCTTTAGAATTGACATTGACCTGACTGGATGAGAAAGTGAAGGAGATGAGCAGATAGAAAACTAATCCCATGACTGTCATGAAATATCAAACAAATGCAAGTGAGATGAATGAATATATGGGCTGGGCTCTCCTAATTTTTGCAGATGATTCCTAGTCTCTTTTGCATTGGCATTAAATCAGATAAATTCAATATTTGAGACAAGATGTTGAGGATACTGTTAATTAATCTAGTAAAGAAAGACACTTTGGGGAAAAAAAAACCAACCCAGTTTTTGAACATACAAACCCTTCAACAAATCGGAGTAAGGTTCATTGACTTCAGTGAAACAGTCCTTGAAGACACTTTATTTGATAGCACTGCTAAACATAACATGAATGTTTTTTGGTGCTTAACATYTAGCAAAGCATTATTGAGAAGTCATTGTTTGTTGTCTGGTTAGCATACAATGGYTTCAAACAAATATGCTGCTGGGCTGGAACAGAGGATTTTTGTTTTGTTCCAGTGTTCAGGGTGAAGTTGACTGGTCAATGAAGTTCACAGGCATCTATGGAGTATCTCTTACATCATAGCATTGTCTCTGCAAGTCACCAGGGCTTTAGCAAAAAAATGTTAGGAAAAGTAGTAGTATTTTGGCAGTGCAGATACAACATTTGATAAACTGTAATAGCTGGCACAAGTCCGACATTGTTTACTGTAGCACAACTTCCCCTTCTTGTTTCACAAAAATTAATTTGCAGATTTAACTCCTAGCCACAACAAGGGAAGGAGGCATCACATTTTAAGACATGGAGTKTTTTTGAAGAAAAAAACAAAACCAAATGGAGACAGACTAGTGGAGATCAGTTTATACTGTAGACAAAGTCAAAGTAATCTAGAATTTGAGCTTTTGTTCAGAGAGAAGGGAAATTTCTGACAGGTTTTGAATGGGAATGCAAGTGATACCCAGACTGTATTGACCTCAACACCATCATTTTGGGTTGACACATTGAGATAGAAAATAATTGCAGTGCATATTCTCTGTTTTCATTGAATTGAACACCATACTTAATTTCATCATGCAATTAAACTCTGTTTCATAGGACCTGGTAGACAGTCCAGAAAAATTTACTATTCGATTGCATTTGGGTACTACTGTCTGCTTCAGTAACAGCCTAAATGTCATAAAATCACAGATTGGGTTGGACGGGGCCTTGAAAGACCATCTTTTGTGGGGAAAGGGAGCCTCAATGATATTATCTAGCACTCTGTCCAGGGAATTTCCCAGTGCTCCAAGTAAGGCTAAAGGGGTTGAAGATATTGGCTGCCATAGACAGTGGGTCAGGACATCATGTGGTGGGGTGGGTGTCTCACAAGGAGGCACCTTATTTTTTTTTCAAAATATGTTACCTAAAAAATATCTCTTCTATCATTTTTATTCTGAAATATTTGCATTGCCACTGAATAAACTTCACATTTTGGAAGTTAAAGGTAAAAATAACTGCTCAGTTGGACTGAACATTTCTGTTACAGGCACAAAATAGATTGACATGTCTGTTGAATGAGAGATGTAAATACAGCTGTCATTCTAAAAGGCTTATCCAGGATATTTAATTAAAGATTTTTTGTCTGTTCTTTTAATGCTCTGATGCTTTGTATGGTAATTCAGAAAAAAATAGTAAGAAAAGTATAATCTTTTCTTTTTCTTCTGAATACAGTCAGAAGAAAAAGAAAAGATTTTCAATGAAAAGTTTTTCCTCTGATAACTGTGGGTTGATAACTTCATAGGCTGCAATTTTTTTAGTGAATTTTAGAGTGCAAGGCTGAGGAGCTAATGAGGGCACTCAGAATTACCTGGTTTCTGTTCCCAGCCATCAGACTCCTTTGGAACTGAACCACTGTACTTTCTAGAAAATGTGGACTCACTGAAATGGAGACAGATTGAGAAGCTCAAGCCTTTAAGATTCCTTAGTCAAAAGAAATCTTGGTTGTGTACTGAATATCTTGGGAACCACAATGGATCTCGAAGCTTTCCAGAAAAGTGTTAAACTACTTTTCCCTTTAAAAGTTCTTCATTTCTAATGCTAAGTACCTGGAACCCTTGGAAACCTCAAAATTATTATTAAATCACTCTTCAACCTTCCAGTTACTAAAAGTTCCAGTAGGCTTGGAACAGAGCATAGCACAACAGCTCCTTCAGTCAGTGGGGCTTTTTTGGTTAGCTTTTATTTCTTTCCTCCAGTAAACCAGTTTGCTAGAAAAGTGAAATAACTTCCAACAGTATAATGAAGAAAATTGCATACTTAATCATTATAATGATCATTTCTTTAGTGAATTTCACTGCCTCCCTACAGTGAAAATACTGAATAGAGGAGAATGTTTCCAAGAGTGGCTAAATGCCAACTATGCAAATCTCTGCCACAGCAGAGGTTGATTTTCAATAATTTAATGCTATATTTTTTTTCATTTCTTCTATCTTCTGTTTTCCCTCTACCTGTTGTAGAACTGAGAAAGATCCATCAGATTGCTAGTTGGAAGTTGATGAGGAAAAAGAGAACTGAGATTTTTTTATGCTTGATTTTTATTTTTGTCAGCCAAATTAAAACTTACTTTTAAGTTTCTGCCTGAGAAATTAATCCTCTGTGGCAAAAACTTGTGTAGGCAACTGGCAAGGTAGTATACGCACAAATTAGAAATTCGTTGTTAGGTTTTCACAGAATGATGGAGGTATCTTTGGCACCTTCTATTAAAGTGAAGATGAAGTGACCATGAAAGTCTTGCTGTTAAAAAAATACCGAGCCACTGCTGTTTGTTCATTAGTCTCCTTGGGTAGGTTGTAATCTTAGCTGAAGAGCAGTACAAGCCAGCCCTGCAACAAAAATTGATTCCAAGAGAATAGATCCCTGTTCCCAAAGACAAGTAAATGTCTTTTGAATGAAGTTCTTTGTACTAGACATGCAACAATATGATTGGTCACCCCATTATGGGAGGCCTTTGATACAGTTAGTTTGTGGTTTATCAGGGGCTTCTCCTTGTTCAAAAATATTTTCTGGAGCTGAGACACAGAAAATAACAAGCTAAACTTGCTTTGCAGGCATCTTTCCCAGGAAACCTGCAACTAGTCCTCGTTCTGCGCCCAACAGGATTTTTTCATCGAGCTCTCTCGGACATTGCTTTCAGATTCAACAAAGATGAGCTTAAAATGAAAGTACCTGTAAGTAATCCTCTGTTTTCACTTTATTACCAGGAATCTGTAAAAGTACTTAAGGTAGCCAAGGAGGACCAAAGAAGCCCCAACAAAAAGCCATGCTTAGAAGCAGTTGTGGCAATTTTAGCTAATTCATGATGGCTTTTTCTTGAGAGAATATGTGAATTTTGAAGCAAATGCATTTCCTATGGAAAAACGCTATGGTTTCTGTCACTTGAGCAAATGTACAATGGATGCCTGTTGTTATATCACCAGTAAACCCACAGATTGTACTTTTGTTTGCAAATGTACAGCATTTATATTTTAAAATAAAATTTGAAACTATATAAGCTGATGATGTAAAAGTTACTATACTTATCAGATGTAAACTACAAGGGGGAAAGATGGTCTTTAAGAAAATTTTCCCCCATCTTTCATTTATTTTGGGGAACCAGTCCTTACATAACAAATCTATGTAGGCACTGTTGTTCTGTCCTGCAGACCCAGGATAACAAGGAAAAATGAACAAGAAATGAGTGTTGCTTTTAGAAAATAGTCAAGTACAGTTTAACAAGATTAAAAAAATCTGGCAGTGTTATGCTGTATAATCCATAAGCTTTTTTTTTTAATATGCCTGGTGCCCATGTCCATATTCATTCATTTACATTTACATCATCTTCACCTGAAAGAACTGTTAAATTTGTGTTTTTATACCCACAGGAAACAGTTCCATCTCTCACTTTTATATTAAAAAAATGCATCTTCTCTGTCAGTGTCTGAAGGATGGGGCTCAGGATCATTAACAAGGGACTTGTCACCACTGATCACGTTCCCTTTTTTCTGTCCTGCTGCAGATCATAATGCTGGGCTCAGTGTCAGAACTGCAGGGTTACATTGATAAGACACAATTAACAGAAGATCTTGGTGGCACCCTGGATTACTGCCACAACAGATGGCTGTCCCGTCGCACTGTAAGTCTTAGGTTTTGTTATAACTTTTCAGCTTAATGAACCCTTCTGTTTTATACCCTGTCATTTATAAAACAGATTCCAAGTGATGCAAGTTGACTTGCTCAGTGTGAGAAGATGTTCCCAATGGTACTTAGTCATTTTAGAGAAATAATATGAGTAATAACTTGGGAGGGGTTTTCTGAACACTTGGAGCGAAGGAGCTACAGTGTGTTATTGTGTTGAGGTTTATTGGTTTTGCTACAAGAAAGAAAAAGCTCAAATTATAAAATAACTCCAGATTATAAAAATATGAAGAAGATACACCTGATACAAGCCTAAGAAAAATATACAATTAAGGAATTAATGGTGACAGTATCTGTTGCTTGCAAAATTCTACTTTGGCCATTATTCATTCTTGTAATTCATCTGTTTGGGTTTGTTTTGAGAGTTATATTTTGTGTGCTTGTGTTTGTTTGTACATATGTGTGTGATGAACACAAAACATCTTTAATGCTTTTTATTCCAAAAGGCTATAGAAGGTTTCGCCCAAAAGGTTAAGCAAACAGCTCAGATTCTTCAGTCCTTTGGGACTGAACTGGCTGAAACAGAGCTACCAAATGATGTGCAATCAACCAGCTCCCTTCTTGCAACACACACGGAAAAGAAGGACAAAATGAAGGTATGTAATTTTTGTAGAGATGCTGTCTTCTAATTAAACTGTCTTTTAATTTAGAGCTAGCAATATTAATGGAAAATATGGATGATGCTAGTAGACAGTAGTAATGTGAACCAATGATATATTTTTAAACTTCCTTTTTTTTGATGTTAAAAATCCTTTTTGCATTGAAAAGTGACATTTCTTGAAACTAAGTTTACGTATGTACAAATGCATAATGGGTTGTATGTGAAACAGTAATTTCTTTGTAAGTAGTGGTGTGTTTAATTTGTAGTTTTGTTTGCAACAGGAAATTTGATTGTATTTGCATGCATATTAAAATATATGGCCTTTTGAAGCATGAACAAATGTTCTTTCAAAAAGGATTAAATGAAAGCTCTTTGGTGGTTTCAGAACTGTGCATCTAACATTTTTGAGATATTTGTAGCCTAAAGCTACACTAGAAGGCTGTCTACCATGAAAATTTAACTCAGTTACACTGGGGTCTTCAGATGGTAAACATGGGAGAAGCTGACATTTATCATTTACTGTCTGTTGTCAGCCACTGCTTTTAATAAAACTGTGCTTGCTCAAATGCTATTGAAATCTTTCTTTCGATTCAGTGCCTTGTGAATTCTGTTTAAAAAAACAACATGCTGCTACAGCGTGTGGGGTTTTTCTTTTGTTCTGTTTTGTAGGAGGATATCAGGGTAGCAGTAGAACAGGGAGATGATATCCTTGGAAGTATTACAAAACCAGTTACTGAGAATCCTGATTACAAGCTGAATCAAGATCAGCTAGACAATCAAACAACGGTAGAAAGGTGAGAGGTGTGAAATACTAACTGTGCTGCTTTTCTGCTTTTTTTATTCCCCCCCTGCTTCTTTATTTAATTCCATATTTATGCTTTGCAAATAAGCAAATGTTTCAATGTTGTCAGATCTGTCCTGAACAAAGTAACCCCCTAAAGCCCACTGCACGGTCACCTGGCTGAAGGAAAATGGGATTGGAATTCTGATACCACACTATACTGTTCTTTTTTTCATTTTTGTCACATTTGGTCTCACATTTACTCTATGCTTGAGTATCTTTTCCTTATTTTAAAGAATATCAATGCTTAGTTTAGAAACGAAAGTGCAATCCAAGAAATTTTGCTGCTGTAGAGAGGGCATGAGGGAAAGACTGAAGTGATCTATCTCTTATTTTCAGTAGATTCGTCCATTTCTCTTTGAAGTGGGAGGGTTGGTTTTTTTTTAAACCTGTTTACTTATCAATGTTAGTAGCTTTTAAAGGCTGCTAGGCAGTACACCACTCTTGAAGTGTCTATGCACCAATTTCCTATGTGCTTCCTCTGGGCACATAAGTAATAGGTATTGTTTTCCTTTGCTCCCTGCCTGCCATATTCACACCCCCCTCACATTACTGCCAGGTTTGAAGACATTATATCACTGTAGCACAGATGTAAATTTTCACAAAGCTATGAAAGCATAGCTCATTTCCCCCAGGCTGCATTCTGCATTCTTTTTTTGTCTGTCATTCTGTGTTTCTGCTACACTCAGGCCGGATTTTTTTCCAAATAACTGTCCATTCCAATCCACAAAGCTTGGCAGAAGTCACTTTTTTGGTCACTGTTGCTATCAGCTATCCAAGGACGATCAGGGTGGGGGTTGCTCATTTATCCATAACATTCCTATTCAATACAATATCTGATAGAAGTTGGAACAAACTCTCTGTGTGCGTGTGCCTTTTCTCTTGTTGGTTTTAACTTGTAAATTCAGAGTTCATTTCTGTAGTGTTAAAGACAAAAGTTCATTAAAATTCTGATGGGTTGCCTTCCCCAGATGTAGTCTAAGTGAAGCAAAGTGCACTGTATAAAGTCCAGGGGATATCATACTGTCAAATACAATAATAGAAGGTAAGTTAAGAAGTGAAAGTTTTAAGTCATTTGCCAGAATTATAATCAAAGAAGGTTTTCCTCGTCACAGTACAGCTGTACACTTCCCTGTGATATTTAATTAATAACTCTGTTTGGAAGAGAAGGAGCAATGGCCTTCAGGTTTATAGAGAGCTTTGCCCCAAAGAATGAAATGTAAGGGCAGCTGCCTGGTCATAGCAGTTGAAATTTTTTACCTTAACTTTTCCTGTTAGCCTAAGGTTTGGGTTCCTGTGAGTCTTAACCACACACATTTACATATTTACGTGTTAGCCCCAGCTCCCCATGTCCCCAGCAAAGCTGAGAAGGTGCTTAAAATAAGCACTTGCCCATTTTCCAGAAATTAATGTTTGTGCTGAGTTTCAGTTTTTTACATCAGTGTTATTGTAGGAAAGGATACTGTGTGATACAAGAAATGTTTCCTGTATCCAGTTTATATGTCCTGAAAAATACTGCTTTGGGGAGGCTTTTTTTTATTTACTGTGGAGAATTGCATTGTCCCTTGAAGGTTGTACCCACCATTCTTAGAGTATTTTTTTAATGTGTTTTGTATTAATTTTTAAAGGCTACTGGCTCAATTACATGAAACAGAGACCGCCTTTGATGAGTTTTGGATGAAGCATCAGCAAAAACTAGAGCAGTGTCTGCACCTTCGGAATTTTGAACAGAATTTCAGAGAGGTGAGAACTTCTTGGTGACAGTCAATATTTGGTAACATAGAAATGATTCAGAAAATGCTTCCTGCTCTTGATTTTACATTCTTGTATGTACTTGCAAGCTTTCTCCAACCTTTTTCTTGTACTTGCCCTTACTTGACACACTGCTATCTTTACTAGTTTGGATGCTTGCCCATAGAGACATAACATTTATTTTTTTTCCTACAGTCTTAGGAAGTTGTTTTCCATGCACCCAGCAGTGTATAAGCATTCAAAAACTCCTTTGAAACCTGTCCTGTACCACAGAAACATAAAATACTGCTGCAACACTTTCATCTTGCCAATAAATCCTTTTATGGAACCAAGTCTCAACTAAACATTCTGGCTGAAATTTTATGAAAACTTTCTCCAACACTGTGGGTGGGAAGTTGCAACCATAGTGTTAGAAGCTGGGTGGAGGCTGCACTACAATTTTCACAGCCAGTTTCTGATCTCATGTTGTTTAACTCGTGCTCGATGGCACCTACAGACCCTTTATCCTGGTGTAGCTGATCTCTGAGCACAGCCCCTGTGTCTCCACAAGAGCAACACTCAGAAACACTCTTGCAAGCATTTTTCTGTCTCTAAAAAATTACTGGAGTGGAGACCTCTCTCTCATGGTCTGCTGTTAACATAAATGTCGCTTTGCATCCTTGTCATCTGATAAAAACAAGATCATAAATGTTTCCTTTGCATCTTTTTATTGTATCTTCTTCAGTACCAGGAAACAGGATTACTTCACTGCCTTTTCTTTGTATTTTTTTTTCCTTTTTAACTGAGGGGGAAGGTATGCTGACAAAAAAAGGTGCTTTGTCTCTGTGTCCCAGTAACCACCTAGTGTGAGTCACCTGACTGCAAATAGTGGCTATCACCTGTGTAATTGGTGGGTCTCTGGAGAGGTGGAGGTCTCTTCATAGCTGTGTCTCATTTCAGGTCAAAGCAGCTTTGGATATTGTGTCTGAGAGACTGTCTGCTTTCACAGATGTGGGAAACAGCCGTTCACATGTGGAGCATATTTTGAAAGATCTTGCCAACTTTAAAGAAAAATCAGATGTAAGAACTCTGCAAGTCTCCTTAATTTCTACTATGACAACGCACGTGCAGAGGGGAATGGGATTTGGTTGTTGAGTGTGTCAGCTTAAGCTGACAACAAGGCAGAATCAGTGTCTCAGGTAACATAGAGAAGGAATCTGAAATAAAGTCTTCAGCCATTGGAGTAGAGTAATTCTTGGGCATCCCTCCATAAAGAGGAGAGTGACCAGACACAAAGTGTGATTGCTTCATGTAAGAATTGCATGAAGTGTCTACATAGCCAAGTTTTGCATTTACTGATCAAGGGGCCATTTCCATTCCTATAAAATCCATGTCTTTCAATAAATCTTAGAAATAAGAAAGCTGTGTATTGAATGTACAGTAAAGATGGCCAACARAAACATACACTGAACAATATAGAAAGGGAACCTTTTTCTGATCTGTGCTTCACAATGAAACAAATTGCTAAGTGAGGTTTTTGCTCTTAAGGCTGAGATATTTTTTTTTAATTTGAGTTCAGATTATTGCTGTACCCCAAATTGCATTCATACACACACAGACCCTGCTGAATAAGGCATAGAAAGACAACAGAGGCTCCTTCATAAGGAGGCCGGTGATTAAACTCACTGTTATTTCTGAGGTACTCTGGTACATGAAGGTTCTTGGGCATCTAGAAAGACAGGAAATCACTTAGATTTATTAAACAAGGCAGATATGAACTAAAGATGTATTCTTTATCAATATGTGTATTTCACTGTGTAAAAATTGTTTCATTGATCCTGATCCAAGAAAAGATGTACTTTAATCAGTGCTTATTTTCTTAGGAAACTGTAACAAAAGCCAAAATGTTAGCCTCAGAGCGTGATGCTTTTATTCAAAGCAATCATTATGCTGTGGACTCCATTATTCCAAAATGCAGTGAACTTCATCATCTCTGTGATGCCTTCACTACTGAAATAGAACGGAGGAGAAAACTTCTTAACAAATCCCTGGAACTGCATGACTTACTTGAGAAGGTAAATTTAKTATGCAACAGTTGTTTCCTGAAATCTCTGTCAAATAATTGTCATAATGGTAGGTAACATTATCTCAGTGGGCTGGAAATTTTCTCTTTAAATAGCTGAATACATGACATGATTGAGTGTTTCAGACTCTTAGTGTGTGATGCTGACAGTGGTGCATTCTGAGCCTGTTCTTCTCTGTTTCTAGTCCATGAAGTGGTGTGATGAAGGAATTTACCTGCTGGCTTCCCAGCCAGTAGATAAGTGTCAGTCTCAGGATGGTGCAGAATCAGCGTTGCAGGAGATCGAGAAGTTCCTGGATACTGGTGCTGGCAATAAAATCAAGGAGTTGAATAAAATTTATGAAGAGTATGCTCACATCCTCAATGAAGACCTTAAGGTACCAGAAGATATTTGTGTGTCTGTGTGTCCATTTTTTCATTCTAGAATTGCTCTCTTGTACTGCCATTGATAGAGCTAAATAATCAGTACTAGGAGTTATACCTGTGAACTGGAAAGCCAATACATTTCTGTACCTGAGTTTCATCAGATCTTTGGATAAGCACCAAGGGCTTCAGAGACTTTTCATAACTAGTTTAATTTTTCAGATAGTAAAATTGCTTTAAAAAAAAATTCTCCCAGAGCACTTGAAATGAAATACCTTTTTCTTATGTAGCAAAAATGTGCTACCTTTTTTTTTTTTTTAGACCTTGTAGAACTTGAGAATATATTCCTTTTATATTCCTTTTCTTCATGGTTGCTCTCTTCATGTAACAGAACCTTTAGACAGTCAAAAATTTTTTTTTAGATTGAAACTTAAATCCCAGATTTCTTGATAGTAAACACACAAAATATTTTTGAAGTAATGTTCCAGTTCTTAAGTGTACAAGATCACAGTAGATTACAAGTTGTGAAGAGTAATATTTAATGTAATATTTCTATATGTGATATAAAAGTAATTGAAATTTTAAATCAGTATGCTGGAGATGTCAATGTAGCTTGTTGATAGGTCTCTGACAGGAATTAAAAATTATAATAAATTATTTAAATTATTTTTTTAATTCAAGTTGGTTTTTTTTTCCATGTAGGACCATGTGCAAAAGGTTTTCCAGAAGCAAGAAAGTATGGAAGAAATGTTTCAAAAGCGGCAAGTAAGTCTTAAGAAGCTGGCAGCTAAGCAGACACGTCCTGTTCAGCCAGTTGCTCCAAGACCTGAAGCATTTGTAAAATCTCCTTGTACCTCTCCAGGTAAGTTATCTGTATTAGCCTTTAGTTTTTTGTGCTATGCTGAGAAACTTGAAGAAACTTCGAGCCGTAATTTGTGGTTGCACGAGCATCTGTGTCAGATCTGATCCAGTTCTAACTTCTGTTTGATTCTGGTTTACATGTTTAGGTCTCCAAAGAGAAAACATGTCCAACTCAGAAAGCAGTGCACTTCGGAGGGTAAACTACAGAAAAGCAAAGGTATTTCTGTCACTTTGCATTTTTCACACATGCACTACTTGAAAAACTCATAGTACAACAGAATATGCAGGAACTCTCAATAAGTATGAGGGAATTCTACTGAGAAAGTGATGGCATTGTCCCAGTTGAAGTAATGCTGGTGAAACAGTCACATGGTTTAAATAGGGGCTGCTTTGTTGCTGGGCTGGTTATGAGAGAGGGTAAAGTAAATAGCTGCCAATATTAGGAAAAATGTTAGGGGCAGCAAAATATTAAGTTTATGAAGAGGAAACATTTTTTACTTGCCAGTAGTAATTGGCTACTCTTAAAACCATTGACAGTGAAAAAGTAGTTGTCATTGGCTCCAAGACAGCTTCACCTGACCTTGCCATTCCCAAGTGGGGATGGTCTTCCTGCCCTGCTTGTAGCAAGGGAAGTATCCTGACAGCAGCAACCGAAACAAGGAGTTTCTCACTGTGTTAGAGAGCTCAGCAAAGGTGCAGCAAAAGACAACACCAGGAGGAAGGCTGGGCCACATGACCAGGATGGATAGCATTTGGAGAGAAAAGGGGTAGTTCAAGGAGGGCATGAAAGCAGAACCCCTCTCTTTTTTCAGCAAGCCATAGTTAGGTTTAGGCATTACAGTAAAAGTTTTAGAAATTAATTTCTGTGTCAGTTTAAGAAGTAACCAGAAAGTTAGCACAGTACCTTATTTTTAGCTTGGAAAACAGACTAAGGCTAATGTTGCCTACAAAATTATGCTGGTGCTCTGATGTTTTCTTGAAAAGGGTTTTGAACTACCATCTTTTCTTAACTGGCTTTTGATGGAGAACTTTCCACATCCAAATATGGTGTGCTTCAAGACCTTCAGGGTGACTTGAATTTTTTTCACAACATTCTTGCAAACTGCCTTCATTTTTAGAGGGGTACAGTCTTTCCAGTAAAAAGTGCTGAGCACAAAGTTCTGTATTTTAAAGTGTTTTTTCCTGTGATGCCATGATTATTTTTTTCATTGTTTGTCTCCTTCTTTAGAGTGAAACGACTGAACTCCATCAAAGCAGAGGAGGATCTACAATGGATGATGAAGAAAACCTAGCTGTGTTACGACAGTAAGTATATTTTGATAAGCAAAAAGTGTGGATTTTCTCTGATTTGGTTCCAGCAAAGCCTGACTAAGGATTTGATAAAACAAGTATATTTCTCTGAAATAACCCTCAGTGACTTTTAAAATGCATTGGCTATGCTCTGTGCACAGAGGAAGACATTTCTGTCTGCAACATTATATAGAGTTTGGGTAGTACCAGAGTCTACCTTTGCTGCAGTGAGGTGATGCTGTGGTAGGACAACTGTCTGTTTTCATTTCAGAGATTATACAGTTTTGAGTAATAAATCCCCTGTAAATCTATGGAAGTTTTGGTCTCTATGCTTTGAGACTTTGTCTTTTTAATGGACTCTTTTAGTCCTCTGTTTCGATATGTGTTACCAAAAAATCACTATTATAAAAACTGAACAGCTTAAAATATGTTAAAGAAATTACTTAATACTACCTACAATGCATATAGCAGACCTTGCATTTTTACTTGTAAACTGGCTACTTTTATGGTCTTTTTATTGTCATAACCTTCTGTTACATCACACAAAATCAAAAGGGAAGGAGTTTGAGGGAAGTATGATTCAATGCTTGATCATTATGGAAATTCAACTTAAAGCATCATCAAGATATTTAAAGGGTGCCCTAAATGTCTCTAATTACCAGTGTAGCTTTAAGTCTGTATTTGATAATCCTATGCAGCTCCAACTCCATCTCCCACAGTGGTTGCAAACGAAATATAACCAGACTTTGTACACACAATGATAAAACACTACTGCTTCAATTCAGTTACTACAGCACTGAAACAGCTAGATTTTGTGTTTTCCTGTTCAAACACATTTTCAAAAATTTTAAAATGTTTTAAAAATGTGTATCTCTCAATAAGGATATATAAAGTAATGACAGGGATATCCATGGAACATCACATTTTCCATTACCTGGAAACAATTCTTTTATTGTCTGAAGGAAAGAAGAAAAACATTAAATTAATGTTGCCTCATTACTTTACATAAGTGAATAGGCCCACCTTCATTATCATTCTTTGTCCACAGGCACGTAATGAATGAACTTATCGAGACTGAACGAGCATATGTGGAAGAACTTCTCTGTGTTCTTGAGGTAAAGACTAAGTTTCTCTCTGGATGTTAGTGATCTCTTGCATTTCATGGATTCTCTTATGTTTTCCTTACTACCATAAAGCCTCTGTTTGTTTTGTCAAGCAATGTGTTCATTACATTTTTCCTTTCTCATCATATTTTCACAGAAGCAGCAATATGTGATTTTTTTCCTAGAAATAGCCATACAACTAGGATTTTGTATTAGAAAACACAAATTAAGCAGAAAATAGGATGTGCCTTAGGTGGAATCATAGCGAGATTTGCAATGATCATTAATTCCTGCAAAAATTCTTTCCAGAGTCTTGGGTCATTTCCAGGAAGGTCATATGTCACACAGGAACGTGAATCTGCATCAAGAGGCTCGTGTGTCAGAAGAGAAAAGTTGTTTCTTACATCTTTCTTTGCATACCTTTAAGTGATCTTCCACATGTCTTGGGTACAACTGTGGGAACAGAATGCCTTGTAATAAAATCCCCATTTGAAATCATCAAGGAAGCAAAGGTGCTCCCTTTGCTCCACACTTATGGAGGCATGATTGCAGCACTGCTGCGCTGCTTCTAGAAATACACTGCAGTATTCTTTTTTTCCTCAAGTTCAAGTCTTCAGCTATAGATGTGTTGTTTTCCTGTAATACAGTTTGATTTCAGGGAATGATGAAGTTTCAGGTAACTATGGCTGAATAATTTGATCAGGATGAACTAGAGTTTAGACAAGTGGATATTCTTGGTGTCCATATTAATGTTAAGCTTCTAAATAGAAACTGTCAAAAGTTATGAACCAGGACTGATAACTTCTGAGTACATACCTTCAAGTAAGAGTAGTGTATGAGGGTTTTGGACTCTGGTCTTGGTTTTGCTAGTTTGTGCTGAGCTTCCCACAGCATTTACATCCTGTGTTCAGTCTAAGTGCTGGAAGTGTTGATTACAGCAGCATGGTCACATCTGACATGTGATAATAAACCCAGGTCAGTTTGGAGTGGGCCTTAAAGATCACTTTATCCTCTGCTTTTGTATGCAATGCATCTGTACAGGTCTATTCATAAAATCATGATTTGAATAGTTTGGGGATTTTTGGTCCTTACTGCTGCTACTGGAGCATCTTTATATTCCCGTTGTATTACTCTTGTTTTCCATAGAGTGCAGTGCAACTCGGGTCTTGCTAGGCCAAGTGTCTTGGTTTTGTGCCACTGTGAGTGACACTCCAGTACTCTGTGCCAGGCACACCTCTCTGTGCCTCCTTGCAGTTTGGTATCCCTCTAGCTTGAACCTGGGTGATTGGGCGTGCCAGCAGTAATTCTGGGTCAGATACCTGCTGAGGTATGGCTCAGTGGCAGGCTTTCATCTTTTGAGGATTTCTAGTTATTAGTCCATAGTTCTGGCTGTTCTCCCATTCCCTTTGTTTCTCCTATTCTATTAATCTTTCAATTTTTCATGTAAAATAACCTGGTATTCCTTTGTAGAGACAGTGTCTACTCTTATTATGTCCTATTTGTTTGCATTGGATTTTCTGTCTGCCAAGGATTCTGACAGAAAAAAAGCAAGGTAGTTCCCCAAGACTGATTATTTGGAAATTGCTATAGCTTATCCAAGATCAATAACTTTTCTTTCGTTAATAACCATGATCATCCCACTTCAGTCATCTTTACTGGGAGAAGAATACCGGTCTAGTCTATTTGTCGGTATTTAATTCTACCCTTTTTTTCACTTACTTGCATGGTTTTAGAACAGCTTTCAAATGAAAGACTAAGCAAGGCCTTAAACATTTTTAAAGTAAGATTAAATAATCTAAGTAAGATTAAATAATCTCTGTGGCTGCATTAAGCAGTTTTCCCTCTCTTTTCTTAAAACACAACTACTGCATAGGTAGTAAAACATGAAGCTTTTCATAGTAAATTTTAAAAGTATATCAGCCTAAAGTGAAAAAAAATTACAAAAACTTTTTGTTTATGTATATATTTCACACTTTTGTTCCTTCAAAATTCACAAGTAATGAACTCTGTTAGGCTTCTTTTCACCTGAGCTAAATTTGATACTCCTCCTTTTTGCCAGTGCTGGCTGAGCTGCTGTGTTTGATATTATCTTCACTTAAAGTGGAAATCATTCTCTTTGTGGAGCTCTTCATCTAAAGAGCTCTTCTTGGTGGCTGCAGTAGTTATTTTCCTAGTAAGAAAAATTAACTCCATTTTATCTAAATTTTAAAAATTTTTAAGGCTGTGCAATTTTCCTTAATTTATTTATTCCACTCCTTTTTTTTCAGACTCTGCCTTTTCTTACTTGAGTGCAGGAAAAATATTAGAAAGAAACCAATGCTTAGCTATTTATGAGATCCATCGACTTTGCCTAAACAACTGGGAGGGGTGGGGTTTTTTTGTTTGTTTGTTTGTTTGTTTTTGTGGTTTTTTGTGGGGTTTTTGTCGTTGTTTTGTTTTTGTTTGGTTTTTTTGGTTTTGTTTGGTTTTTTGGGGTTTTTTTGTTTGTTTGTTTTTTGGGGTTTTTTTTGTGGTGTTTGAGGAAAAAAATACACAGACTTTAAAAGGGCTGATTCTGGGTACTTTTAAAAAAAAATTCTGTCCTATCTGAATGCTTGAATTCTTCAGGTTAGCTGACTTTACCAGCTAGTTCTTCTACTTTCTGTAGTTTGGACCACAAAATGAAAATGTTGAAAATCTTAATTGTAGGTGCACTTTTGCGTATCTTTTCTTTTAATTATTTACTTTGTTATTATTTGGAGTGGTTTATTATAATCAATGTGAGTTAATGCAAGGATCACTTTGTATTTAAAATAATTTTGAAAATTAACAAAAACAACAAACCACAAGAGAGAGAAATCTAATGCAATCTAAAGAAGATAGAATCATCTTCCCTCAATGCTGGTATGCTGAGAAATTTATTTATATTAAGAAATCTGCTTATAATGCAGGTGTTAGAGAATTCCTGCCATTTTTCTGGTTGACTTTTTGGGAGTGTTTTTTTTGTTTAGGGCTTTTTAGTGTTTTGAGAGAAGGCAGATTAGTGACCAAAGGAGAACAGTCCTGGACTAAAGCCACTTGTGTCCTTTTCTGTGCCAGATAAACAGACAAGAGAATGTGTGCTAATATGACAAGTGGAGGATGTGGGAATCTGAAGCTACTCCTTTTGCTACTGAAGCAAATGGAAGATTTTTAGCTTAATGGTGTCTGTTACCTGCAGAAATAACTACAGGCAGCTTATTCCTTCATAGCTATTGCTAACACAGGCATGAAAGTTTGTGTGTGTCCTGGAATTGTTAATCTAGATTCAGATGTGTAAAGTCTTTGCAAAAAGAATACGAGCTATAATTTGTAAGCAGTATAGGAATGTAGAGCCTTTACTCGGTGAAAATGATTGCAAACTTTGTTGCATCCTCACTTATCTAGAATTGCAGGATTTACTCATGTGTCTTTCTAAAGACTCTGTGTGTGTCTGAGTGGGGTGATGGGAAAACAGAATTCGTATTCTTTTGTGATTAATACTGAGCTCTTTCTTGTCTTTCTGTTAGCCTGAAGACAAACTGCCTTGTTAGAGAGAGAAGTACTGCAAGCCAAGGGAGATAATAATTTTGCCTCTCTCCTGTGTTGCAGGGTTATGCTGCAGAGATGGACAACCCTTTAATGGCTCATCTCATTCCACCAGAACTGCAAAACAAGAAAGATATCTTGTTTGGGAATATGGAAGAAATTTATCACTTTCACAACAGGTAGGGATTTGCATTTGGTTCTAAGAACAGCATTTGGATGAGATTCTTTACTTTGTATTTTAATCTGCCTTAGATTGCTAAAAGATCCCTACAGAATTCTACTTGTCAATATGGCATACCAACAYTCTATTGCTTAGAAGAGGAAAAGCAAAATATCTATAGAAGATGAGCAAAGCTGTGTGAAACTGCATACATGCAGCACACAGGTAGAATTTTGCATTGTGGTCATCTTTCTGAGCAAGATATTTGGATCTGGTTACAAGATAATTAAAGTAGGTTTTATTTGAGTTTCTTTTTTTTATTATTTTTGCTATGGAAAGTGAATTATGGTTCTAAACCACAAATTCTCAACTCTTACATCTGATTGAGGGTGATTAATTTTCTATTTCTATAGATATATTAAATAATATATAAAATTAATCTATAAAACCATATTTATTTGTATATATTAAAATATATTGAATGACCTCCCTGAAGTCTGAATCCTTGCTGCTAGAGAGGTATTTCTTCATAGGATAATATTTAAATTCATAGGAAAGGGAAATTGATTTTCAAGAGAAGTTAAGCATATTATGTAGTTGTTTCTTATTCAGGCAAAATTAGAATGAATGTTTTGTCACTGATTTTTGTGTGTGTGTGTGTGTGTGTTTTGGGTTTATTTTAGTTTTGGGAAGGTGGTTTTTGGGTTGTTTGGTGTGTGGTGTTTGGTAGTATTTGGAAGCAAAACCCAAACATTTTAAACTGTACAAATTCTGCTGCAGAATACATAAGGAAGGGAAATTAAATCCCCCTTCCTTCTCCAACCCTGTATTTGATTTCAGTTGCAGCAACAGTAAGCTGAAAGAAATTGGTCAGAATATTTGTTTTAATTTGCTATCCCCTTTGAAGTACATGATGTTTGGTTTTGTAGAA
Source organism: Cardinalis cardinalis (assembly GCA_014549065.1). Lineage (NCBI taxonomy): Eukaryota > Metazoa > Chordata > Aves > Passeriformes > Cardinalidae > Cardinalis > Cardinalis cardinalis. The sequence continues at coordinate 363,578 of JACDOX010000053.1, read as the reverse complement.
CTACAACTCTGTTTCCAAAAGTTTAGAAAACTAATGGCAAGACTGTGAAGATTATGACAACTTTCTTTAATGTGTGCTGTAAGAAAATTTTCTTTCTCATAGGATATTCTTGAGAGAACTAGAAACCTATGTGGAATACCCAGAACTGGTAGGAAGGTGCTTTCTGGACCAGGTATGTGAGGCCTTTTCCTGGCACTACATTCACAAACCCCTTTAGGGCTCATGTAACAGTGACCACCACATCCCCTTTGTCCTGAGCATGTAAGAGGTTGAGAATGTAGATGTTATTTGAGAGTTACAGATATTTTCCCCTGTGCAGCACAATTGATTTGTTAGGAAAAACTACCATATTGTTAAAACAAAACTGCTTTTTTAAAGTGTCAGTCAGGAAAGCATGAAGAAGAGTCATGCACTGCATTGTTTCACATCACTATAAATGGCTGGTTTACTTGGTTAGATTTTTTTAGTGGATTGTTGTTTTGTTCTTTTCTGTTTTCTTTAAAGAGTACACCTCAACAGAGTAAGTCCAAGACATTTTTGTTCCAAAAATAGAAGGCTATGACAAAAATAAACTTTTTTTTAATTGGGGATATACTAAACAATGAGTTTCACCTGTAGCATACTAAAGGCTAAATGAGAATGTGTGTATGGAAATCAGCCTGTTGATGCTCTAAAGCTCCTGGGAGGAGCCATCCCTCTYCCCTCTGTTCACTGCCTACATCCATGGAGGTGGGGTTTCCTAAAACTGAGGGATGGAGGTGCTTCTGTGCCTGCTGATTTCCTGCCTGGTCTTTCCTTTATATGTGTGGTTACTATAACATTTTCCATAGTCTTTATTTTGTTTTACTTTCAGCAAGTGCTGAAGTCATGCTATTTAATTTTTGAAGTAATAAGGGGGAGCAAACTGCTTGATATACCTTAGTGCGACTCCCAGTGAAAAACACATTTGTGAAAAGGAAATAAAGGAAAAGGACAAAGTCTTTTAAAAAATCTACACAATGGGTCTCATGGCTGGGCACACATAGGGATATTTTTCATATTGTAGGAGAAATATAACATATAAAACTATAAATATAAGATATGCTTGTTCATAAGGTGTTTAACATTCAACTGAAGCAAAAATTAACAGCAATGTTTTATTTTGCAAATTAGTAGCCATTACAAAATCAGTGATTTTGCAATTCCTTGAGGCATCCTAAGCAAAAAACAATGATTCAATTTTTGGTGGTAGTGGATTCTTTCATAGCATTATTGAAAATGAAAAATATTGTTATTAACTTTGTCTATTAAAGTCACAAGAATTCATTAACTTTTTGCTTGTCTCCCAAATTCCAGATGGAAGATTTCCAGATCTATGAAAAATACTGTCAAAATAAACCTCGATCTGAAAGTTTGTGGAGGCAGTTTTCAGACTCTGTATTTTTCCAGGTATGCTTGCTTGAATCCCTAAAACAATGGTGGCTTTGGTTTTGTTGGGGTCAGGGTTTTTTTGTTTGGTTTATTTACTGAACTTTCTCAAGAGCAAATAGCACAAATACTTATTAGTGTCCTGATGAAATCCAACACTGATTACAGGAATGTCAAAGGAAACTCGACCACAAGCTCAGTTTGGACTCATACTTGCTGAAACCTGTTCAAAGAATAACCAAATACCAATTATTGCTAAAGGTAAGTATTACTAAACTATAATGCTAAGCACATTTTGTGCATATTTTTTTGAATGCTGCTTCTCTTGTCCTGCTGGAGAGAAACCTAAAAGTTAGTGAGCAGATGTGTAAATGGAAACACCCAAATCCCTGTTCATCCGTTTTCAGGTCAGTTATTTTTTATTTCAGTCAAAAAACTTCTAATAGCAAACATTGCACAGAGACATCTTGTGTGACTACCTTTGCCCTTAGATTGTAGCTGAAAAGAAGGTGAAAAGTTGATAAGGGGAAAACAGAAGGTCCAAGAAAACCTTGAAACAAAGATGATAGAGTATCTGAACTACTTCAGTTATAGTCACCCCACCCATACTGCAGGAACTTGCCTTGCTGGACACTAGGAAATGCACTTTATGGAGAGAGAGCTCTGTATGGTGTTTGTAGGAAGGATGCTGTTGTGATTCACTTAAATATCTATACTGAGAGAGCAAAATAACAGCAATATACTACCATAAATTTATTTAAAGAATTATATAACATATTGCCATGTTTGAAAAAAGAATTTTTTCTCACAAAGACATGTTACAGTTCTTGTATTTAACAGTAGCTTAAAAATTCACCTCAAACCAGATTTACTCCTGAGTTAAGACTGAGCCATTAGCAGCCTTTAAAGAATGAATTACTTTAGTCTTATGTAAAAAGAGGAGAATTATAAAGGTTTTTTACTTAAAATAACTTAACTTCCTACAGTCCATGAGTAAATTCTTATTTTCATACTGTTTCGCATGAACTTGCTGCTGTGTTTATCTGTATCAAATTGGAAGATGCTGCTTCACCTGCACCAATAATCCCTTTAGAGAAGGGATTCCTTTTTAAATGTGTAGGCAATATCCAGCACAGAAAGTTTAATTAAATCTGTTACTAGCATGACAGGCTTTGCCATAATTAAAAGAGTAAATTAAATTTGACTTTGATTTTAAATTTGTTTTGAAAAGTAACAAATGAAAAGATCCTTTTGTTAGAGGATTGTTGTTTGTTTTTGGGGTTTTTTTGCAATTTTGATGAAAAAGATGTTTGTAAAGTTAGTCTTGTGAAGTTCTTACATACAGCTTACAAAACCTCTAGATGAACAAAATATATTTGGCTAATGAGCAGGAGAAATGAGAAGTAAATCTTTAGGCTCTAATGAGTTCCAGCCACTATTGAACTACCTAGATTATATGGTATAAAGCTTCACTTTGCTAACTTTAGATTCACAGAATCATAGAATGGTTTTGGTTGGAAGGGACCTTAAAGATCATCTCATTCCAACCCCCCTGCCTAAAATTCAGAGTTAAAATTTGAATATTCCTAGTTGCTACTGTTGCAAAAGCTAGGTTAATGTGTTGTCATTCCCTTGCACTCAGGAAATGCTGAAGTACAGTAAGAACTGTGAAGGTGCTGAAGATCTTCAGGAAGCACTAACATCTATCCTGGGCATTCTTAAAGCAGTTAATGATTCTATGCACCAGATAGCCATTACAGGCTATGATGTGAGTAGCAGTATTTTTACTTACTTTATTTTCATTTCTTTTTTAGATATATGTACACGTGCCCTATACTATGTACTAATAATGAGAAGAGTGTTTTACAAAACATGCCTTTAAACTTAATTGTGTAATGAAAATAATAGGAAAGGGATCTCTTTATACTCTTTTGAAGTTTTCCTGCTATGACTAATATTTTCCTCTGTGTACCTAAGTTGGTTTTTTTTTCTGATCTTTGTGTAAAACTCCACCCAAAACTTTCAGTTCATAAAAAAATAACAAAACCCAAAACAATATATAAGCAGATTTGGAGCAGAGGGAAAGGGGGGAAGAACCAAACAACCAGACATGTATTTTGCTTCCCTCTCTCTATGTGTAGTTCTCAGTGCCTCTGCTACTGGTACTCCTGACTTAAAGTCCTGCCTGAGCAGTGATGGCCAGTGAAAATTATATGGAGAAATTCAACACTGACTTCATTGCATTTCCAAATCCAACATAAACACTGAGATGAGAGATTATTGGGAACAACAGACTTCTAAAGACCTGTTTGGAGTCTGTATTGTAATCTGATGTTATCTCTGTAGTTACAAATATCACTCTTTTTTTTTTTGTTCCAGGGAAACCTGAATGAGCTGGGCAAGCTTTTAATGCAGGGATCCTTCAATGTCTGGACTGATCATAAAAAGGGTCACACAAAGGTGAAGGATTTGGCACGCTTCAAGCCAATGCAGCGCCACCTCTTCCTCCATGAGAAAGCAGTGCTGTTCTGTAAGAAGCGAGAAGAAAATGGAGAGGGATATGAGAAAGCACCTTCCTATAGCTACAAACACTCCTTAAATGTAAGGCACTGATCAGTCCTGATGGTCAAGCTACTGAGGGCTTAGCCTGTGGTAATATTCTAGTTTTATCTGCAAACCTGTGTTGCAGCATTGTACTGGAACTTCACTCCTTCAGACAAACCTGACTGGTGCTGCAGGTCTGTGTTGTTTTGTGTTGCTGTCTGTCCAGCTGAATGGCAGTTGCATTAATCACACAGGAAACATAGGGAAAGGTGATGTAAAAATCATGAAGGGTTTGTTGGTCTGGATTTTAAAAGCAACATTTTACAAGTCAGCCTCAATCTAACATACCTAAACCCTTCTTCCCTTCAAGGTAGCCAGGCTGATACAAAACACTGAATCTCTTGTCTCCAATACACAGATCATAAATTGTTAGCTATTCTTTTCCTTGTGCAAGAAGCCAGATGGGGTTTTCCTTTTCAAAAATAAGGTACCAAAGAACACCAGTAGCTTCCCTCTTCTGTTTTTAACATAATTGCAATGCAGTAGGTCAGCTTCTGTTCTCTTTGCTTCCAGATGGCTGCAGTTGGAATAACAGAAAATGTCAAAGGTGATGCAAAAAAATTTGAAATCTGGTATAATGCAAGGGAAGAAGTTTACATTGTACAGGTAAATGTCACAGCCCTACATTAAAAAAAAAAAAAAAGAAAAGGGGAGGAGGAGTCTAACCCTAAGAAGATCTGGAGGGTTTTTCCCCTGTTATATCAATTACAGAGTGTGATGAGGAAATGTAGAGAAAGAAAAGAAAACCTAAATCATATATCAGCGGAAGAGACTTCCGGGGGAAAAATAATCTCATTTTACAAGGTCCATAGAGGATATTGTATACACCATTACTATGGCTGTCACTGGAGTAGTGGATGGCTTGGGAGATGGGGTTTGGCTGCAGCACATGCACAGCCTCTGCCTCAGCCTCTTCCAGTGCCTACAACCAGTTTCTGGTCACAGAAGCACTAGAGAGGGAGCTTTGTCTGTCCCTCTTGAATGATTCCTCTGAGGCTATGCTTTGGCATGCAACTATCTGTGTAATAACTATTCTGTGCTTGATGGCTGATTGTATTTATTTTTGGGTAGGCACCAACCCCTGAAGTTAAAGCTACTTGGGTAAATGAAATAAGAAAAGTGCTAACAAGTCAACTGCAGGCATGCAGAGGTAAAATACTTTGGAGATTCTCTTTTTTACTTGTCAGTCTTTTTAAATCTGTTTTCTCTTTGGTCCTCAGATCCTGCCCTGTAGATCTTCTGGTGTAGGACACAAATTAATTTTAATAGTTCTTTTTCCTCCATTTCAGAAGCTAGCCAGCACAGGACACTAGAACAAACACAGAGCTTACCTCTACCACTACCAGCATCATCTTGTGCAAGGTAAGTATGTTGTCACATCATATTGTGAATATAATAATACATCTGATTTGCAGCTCTTCATTGCTCCTACCCCTCAATACTGGTCCTTGTGTTTTAGGGTTTTGGTTTAGTTCTCTTCCTACTATAAAGCTGTAAAGCCTGGAATTTATACATCTCCAGAACTGTTAAACTGAGCAGCAGTGGCATGTGTTTTGCCAGTTGATAGAGAATGCCACAGAAATGTAATTTTCTGCACCAGCCAAAGTCCTGGTGGTATTATGTGTCTGCTTGTTGAGCAGCTGATTATATACATTATGGTCCAGATAAGAGAGTTTTATGGAACAGTTTTTTTTCTTCCTTCACTGTTCCTTTACTTTTTCTTCCTTTTCCAATGTCACGTTACCTTCTTTTTTGTCTTTTTCACAACAGTATCTTTTCTCTGTCTCTTGTTCTTTTACTCCAGTTTGTTTTTTTAACTTAAGTAATGTGTAATTTCTCCAGTGTCCCAATTTCTGGGTGAAATTTTTTCTTTTTTTCCCCTATCCTTCACCATACCAACCTATTTATTCTTCTGTTCCCATCTGTTGTTCTGCCCTTGCCTGACACCTCTCTTTAATCCTCTGCAACTCAGTCTGGTTTTTCACATGTGTGTGTGTGTACCTATCCACAAGCCCATGTGCTCATGTCCATATGGTGTGTGCTCAAACATGTATTGGTAGCTCTCTATCCTGCATCTCTTATGCATCTACTTATTGCTCAGAGAGAATTTCCCAGATACATTGAATTTGTGGAGTGTCTTTCTCTATCCCATTCCCAGATGGAGTTGTGATGGGAATCTACTGCAAGGTCCCTCATTTGTTCCTGTATTAAGAGCTCCTGAGAGGCAGAGTTTATTCCTTTATCTTTCTTCTTTTATTCCTAGTACATTCAGGAGGAGCCTGTTAGCTGCAAGTGAGTGGAAGTTGTCCTGAGCCATCTTTCCAGTAACTCCCACTGCCATGGTACATGTGATTGCAGTTAGTCAGAAGAGGCGTTTCTCATTTTTATGCTCCCATGGTCTTTAAATGCACAGTCACCAATGACTTTTTCAGTCCTAGAAGCTACAGTCTCAGAAGGAACAAATAAATGATTTTCAGCCTATATATCTGTATGTAAAAGCCTGTGATTGCATTGAATGTCTTCATTTTCTTCTAATAAACAGTCCTTCACGAAACCACATCAGAAATACCAAAAAATTGGAGGAGAAAAAAGCTGAGCTCACAAGTCTAGAAGGTTCTGGCACTACAGTAGCACCAAAGTACCCTGAAAAAGGCAAAGGTGAGTTTGCCCATCCATGTTGTGGTCTTTAATTGCAAGGAGCATGCCTGCACTGCAGATGCACAGGCAGATCCACCAGCAGAGTAGCCACGGTAGTGCAGGGGAGCCAGCAGAACTCCTGAACGAGCAGGGCTTTGCTGTTTTCAGCCCTAGGGCTGCCCACCCACAAAGTGCTGCTGGTCCCATCTGCCCTTAGCTTGGGATTGATTTCTGCACTCCTGTGTGTGGTGTGCCCAAAGCCATCTTGAATGGATGGTGACCAAAGGCAGGTGGGAACACTTTGTTCTGAGGCCAAAGTCTGCAGTAGGTCTTCTCTTAAAGCTGCCCAGCTTCTCAGGGTTCTCGTTCTCTGAAAAAATTTCTTGGCATTACTTGACATAAGAGGGAGGGTTATTTTTGTTCTGTTCTGTTTTTTCTCTTTAATTTTTTTTCCCATAATGGAAATTATTTGTTGAACCACTGGTTCAATAGTACAAGCCCTTGCACAGCAAGAACAACCAGACACTTGTGTTGTACCTGGACTTTCAGCTGTCCCCTCTCATTCTAACATGCAGGTTCCCTGGCATAGCTGCAAATGAAGTTTTGCCTTGATCTTTTTATGGCCTTCTCCCTTTTCTTTCTGTGTCTCTCTCTTCCTTTGTAGACAACACTAGCTCTACCTCAGAATGCTCTGTACTGTCAAAAAAGCGCTTTATGCTGCAGGGCTTTACTAACCTCAAAAGTCAGAAAGGTAACTTAAAATAAGGCTAGAGTGTTTTCTGTGTAAGGCTGTAATTGAAGCATCACCTTGTATGTGTGTGTAGCGTGATAGGTTTTCAGTGTACACACTAGCTTGTTCTTTCAAGGTCAAGCTAGGTTCCTTAGTCGGTGCCTCTGACAGGGAGATTTCAAGGGAAGCCAGCTCCAGAGCGGGAGGGGGGGATGCAGCCAGGAAAAGTGGGGCTGTGGAGATGCAAGAGAAGGAGTGTGGTTTCCAGTGCCTCCAATCTCACTGTCAAGGCCAAGGATGGAGTTTATAGTACCCCATTTCTGTAGAAAAACTAGAGGAAGGAAATTGTCTTCTGACCAGACACCTGGCCTGCTCCTAGCTTCAGTGGATCTGCCCCAAATGCACTTGTACTTGGCAAAAAGGAATCAAGGTGAAGGTTTTATAGAGGATTTTTAATTGGCATCCTTGCTAACAAAATTCTCAAAGCATAAATAACTACAGCAGAATGTGTCTGGCAATGTTGTTTTGCTGGATAGAAAAATAAATAAGAATTTCCCTATTCTTCCAAAAATGGTCTTTGCCTCTTTTTTCCTAAAGCAGGCAAAAAGTGTTTGAGACTTTTCTTGCTTCCTCCTGCCAAGTTATCACACCTGTACAGTCACTTCTTGCTTTGAAGAGCTGTCTTTGAACAGCCTGAATTGCATTAAGATGATGGCACATGATCAACAGCATGGTATTTTTTCCCTGTCAGAATGCCTGTTTAAAACCCAATTACCTTTGAGTTCTTTCTGGAGAGACTCTAGGTTTGTTTATCTAATGCCATTGAGGTGAGCACTAATGTCCCATGCTTGCCTTGACAGAAACTCCATCTCTTTCTGCTAAAAACCAGACATTGCCAATGATCCTTCTTACAGGACCAGGTATTGCTGTAGCACTAGATTTACACATAGATGATTGCTTAATTTGGTAATGTTTGTCTGAAATTGAAGTTAATTGTATTCAGTTGATGCCTAGTCAATTTAGGAAAGTTTACATATATTTTCATCTATTACCGTAAAATAAATTTGTCCATTTATCTTCAAATATCTACTTGTAAATAGTTAATTCCTTCTGCTGCCATGCACCAGTGACAGCTAAAAAATTATTACAGAAATCCACTTGTTTTCCAGTGTAAACTCAAAGGTATTTAGCATGCAAACCACCTATTCTCTTTTTTCCAGTTCTTCAATATCTCTCTTCTGTGTTTTTTACCTATTAATCCTCCTGCAGCTTCTCCTACCAGTCCTGACAAAAAAGCCAAACGGCACGAAGTAGTGAGTGACCCAACTCCTTTTGGTTTAAGAGGTACAGTGATGCCACTTGTACTCCACAAGTACCCACACATCCCTTGTGTAATATGTTACATCAGAGTGCTGAGAATACCTGTGTGATGCTGCTGTGTGCAGGAGTATTGACATCAGCTATGTTTTTCCAAGTGGATCTATATATACTGGTTTTGATAGCACAACTGGTTGGAGTTTTACCTTGGTCTAAATAAAGTAGCATATGGGTAACTAGTTTTTAGAAGACAGGGGGAAAGAGATCTGTTGCTGAAGAAAGAGCCAGAATCCATGTGTTTGATGGAATTACAGGGCTCTCCAGCTACTCTGCCACCATGGTTTTCCAAGCATTAGAATCCTTCTGTCACTGGGGCCCTTGTGGAGAGGATTTAACTTCTAAAAAAGAAAAAAATTTCCAAAACTCAGATCACTGTCATGAGGAATTTCTGGTTTAGATCTGCATTTATTACTGCAGACACAGCCCTGTTGCATCTTTCTTTGGGTGATAGGTGGCAACTTTTACCAGCCTGTGAACCCCAGATGACTTAACTGAGCCCCTTGCAGCAATTTGCCTCCCATCCTCCCAACTCACAGTTAAGCAGAGAATAGGAAAGTACTTCAAAAAACAACCCCTTTCTAACCAGCAAGGCTGATGGTGAAAGTTTGAGTACAAACCCCTCGGGCTAATGAACTAGAGCAGTAGAGAGTACAAGGAGAGCAGTCCCTCTCCTCCTGACTCTTTCTACCACTCTGTCCTTTAGAAAATACTGGGCTAAATGTGAAGCTGTTTCAGTCCCTATCATCAGCCCCCCCTCCAGGTTTCTGAAGTCTTTGTCTTGTCTGTGGAAATGGTGCAAGCTCAGCTGCTGTGCTGGGGAAACTGCAACATCATTCACCTTGTGGAGCAGCAGGCAATGCATTCCTGGGCTAGACACGTGCAGAAACACCACAAGGGTGCATATAAGAGTTACAAGATTATTCTTCTGCAGGTAGCAGGCAAAACTCAGAGATCTCCAGGTACCATGGAAATCCTGAGGGCCCAAAAATATCTGAAAGAAAAGTGTGTTCTGTGGCCTTTTCCTCAGGTGCTGGAATTTTCCAAGGTAGAGTCTCCTAGATCATTGCTAATTTACAGTAAAATTTTTGTGTCCTTGGAACAGGTTTATCTGATTTGGTGTTCTGTCCCATCTAGAGTAAGAAGCATCTTAGTTTATGAAACCACTAAACCAAGTAAATAAATTTAAAACATCTACTAACTCCTCCTTCTGTCTTGCACCTTCCAGTCTCTTTTCTGGCACTTCATCTCTTCTCCTGGCCCAGCTCAGAGAGGGATTAGCAGGGAGCTGACCCAAGCATTTCGGGATGAAACTGTGCCGGGTAATGGCCACAGCAGAGCTCATGGCCCCTCCAGTCATTTCCTTTCACTGCTGTATTGCTCTGATTTATGCTGAGCTCAACGAATACGAACTAGTGTCAGAATTACATGTTTTAGACTGATCATAGCTCTTTGAAGAAACCTGTTAGATTATTTCTGAAGAGAAGCAGTTAATGAATTCTTGGTTTCCTTGGCATTGTTACATCTAAAATAATTTCTGAATAATCTTGTCATTTCTCAGGAGTGCCTACCCTTTTCCTACCTTCCCTGCCTTTATAGGGAGCTCTGATGTAGTCCCACCCTGGAGAACACACACACACAGATGGAATGTACATGCATAATTTCAGTCCCATAGTTTGCTAATGTGAATTCTACCGTAGTGACCACCTCCCTTCCCAGCAGGAGGTGGACTTTTATATAGACTTGTTAATCGTAGAGTGCCAGCTTGTATCAGGAGGAGTATCCTTGGTATGGCAGGAACAGTCTGCTCTGAGCACATCAGCACAATATAAGAAAAGAAAGAGGCTGAGGAACAAGAGCTGTTACCCAAAATGTACCCAAGCTGTTACCGAGTGAGTATGAGGTTATAGGCACTTAGAGGGATCTTACTTTCTTTTTCTTTTGTGCAACCCATTGGTACTGTTTCTCATGAGAGCTTGGAACAATTAGGAGAAACCAAGTTTTCTTTTGTTGCATTGTTCCTAACTTAGAAATAACAGAAATGGTTTCAGCTTTGTCCAACAAGCCAACTACAAGATGTAAGATTCCAAGGAAATTTTCATGGAATACAGCAGAAATTTATTACTCAGTTTCTTCGCAGAAAGAAGTTCATTCTTAACCCTCAACAGGGCCAAATGGGTCAGTACTTCCAATCTGGTGCAGGTCACTCAGCAGCATAGGAAAGGTAAAAGTCCCACTCCGTTTGGTGTGTTCTGGGTGTGATTCCTTTCTATGATTTCTTTGGCTTTATTCTGATGCTGCTCAGGTTTTTCCTAATGCACTGGCATGACCAGCTGTGTGTCAAATGTCTCAGCAGCAGTGCAAAGCAAAAATGCTGGTGCTTTCTCACTTCAACTAGTAGTTAGATAAAATGGAAGGTTTGTTCTTCCTTTCATTCTTTTCATTAAGTTTCACTGTTGTTACTATTTGGCTTGAAACAAAAGCTTGCTTACAAATACTCATCTCTTTTATTACGTCTTTTTTTCATAATAAGCTCAGACCATTTATTAGCAGCTGCTGAACTTGGTGTAAAACATCCCACTAATAAAACTTAATGTACTTTTATTTGGAAGAGGATTTTGTGCACTCTGGATATTATTCAGCTTTATGAATAAATAAAATGCTTCACTCTGAGAAAGAAAATGTAGTAAATGACAGGAAGGAGACTGTTGTTGTGGTGTTTGTTGCAGTGACTTAACACCAAGATAGTTCAGAACACTTTTTTTGTGTCACCCTGAACACTCTTAAATATTGGGCTACCTTGTCAGGTGAGGTACAGAGTGCTTGTAACTTGTGTGGAATTTTTTGACAGTGTGAAGGAGACAATGCTCATCTATCCCTTATTCCAGCAAGCTGGTTAGGTTGCTTTGGATGACAACCCTGTTTGTTAAACCTTTTCCCAAAAAGTGTATATTCCTGTCTTCTCCTTCCTCCCAAGAAACAAAGACTATCTATCCCTCATTTATGTTTGTGTAACATATATTTATTATACAAATATTTTTATATATTTGCTTTTCAGTTGGAAATTTGCATTCTCTCCATTAATTTCCTTTTATATAAATCCAAAGGGCTAAATTCACTGCCAGTGCATTTCCACAACTCCACTTACTCGGATGGAAGCAGGCCAACTTTCGCCAGCAGTGAATTTCACCCAGTGACTGTAATAACCTCCCTGTGTCAGTTTTTCTCATGTTTGTGTTGAGCTTTTCAGTGGGGAGAACATTTCTCCCAGTCAGTGGCTCACTGCTGCAAAGTTAACTGTTGGCTATTCCTTCCCCAAGGCTGGGCCAAACCATCCCATTCTCTTGATGCATCCGAAGAAAATGACGGCTGGTCTAGTGCCGAAGAAGCGCTGAATTCATCGGATGCGGAGGAAGAAGGAGCAGGAGGGGCAGGCGAGATCAAGCTGGTAACCAGGAATGCTTTCTTATGGAGCTGAGCAAGTGCTGCCAGCACAGTGGGGAGGGGATACAGGAGTGCTTTTGAAGCTGCAGGAGGGAAAGTGCCTGCCTTGAAATGCTCAGCTGGGCAATATTCCCAGGGCAATGGAGAGAATTCCTCCTCTTAAACCAGCCTGGTTTGTACCTGGGGGAGGTCCCTCTGTGCCTTTGCACACCTGCAGCCCAGCAACTCGTGGCTGCTTGTGCCATGATGCAGCAATCGGGTGATGACAGGTTCAGTGACCACGCCAGTAAACTTCCATACAGATGCCATAGTGTGGATTTGCCAGGTTTTCTGCTTCTTTTGGTTTTATTTTCTGTAGCCATATGAATTAATTGTTGTAGTGGGAACATTTCACTGAGTGTTTTTCAGGATATGAAAATTAATGTATTGAATTTGCATGTAATCAATGAGCAGAATTTCAATGCTCCAGTATGTATATTTTCACCATCTTCAGCATGTAGGTACATGGGGAAGAAATGAAAGGTATTATAATTACATAACAAAAGCTGCAACATACCTTAAAGTACTCAACAAAAATAATTTGTTTTCTTTCCTCTTGTGTGCATTTAGACTCCTGGTAAATATACAGTTGTGACTGATTATGACAAAGGAGTTTCTGAAGAATTTACAGTGAAAAGTGGAGATCTAGTTCAACTGATTCGTGAAGGGGAGGATGGACTTTGGTACGCAGATCTGTGTTTGGAATTTTTATACGCAGAACTGTGTTTAGAAGGCAGATGTTTAGGGCAAAACTTCCAAAGGCATCAAATGAACAAATCTGACTTCTAATTTTTTTATATGTTTTTTTAGGTTTGTAAAGAACCTGAGCAGTGGTAGAGAAGGTTGGATTCCAGCAAGCAATCTGCTGATGCTCATAGGCAACTCAAAATCAGCTCAATCTTTAAGCAGCTCTGGTAGGCTATATATTTTAAGTGAGATGATTGTCTCTTTGAAGATTTCTATTATCAAAGAAAGTAATGAAAAACAATCACTATATAATATTTTCTTGTGTGGTTTTGTTCTCCCTTTCTTTTCCCAGAATCAGGCACTGCCTCCAGCAATTTGAGCACATCATCAAGTTGCAGTGATAGCTGCAATGTCAGTAGTACCAGCTTCTCTGACATTAAGGGCTAATATGTCGTGTTCATCCCACCTCCCTGGAAGGTAAATCTGGAGATTGTCATTTGCTGCAGAGTTCTGGACATTGGACTTCATTGGAGAACCACCAGTACTGTGCTGCAAGCTCTGAGTATTTTTAGTGGTGACTTTTACAGGTTCTCCCAGAGGATCCCAATGAAAAGTGCATGGAATGTGAAGTTGTAAATAAAAGTTAAATGATTTGAAATAGGATTTTGTAGAGGTTTCTGCTCTGAAGAGCTGTTAGCATCCAGCATGTTTTCTCCTTGACACATGATCAGGTTTCTGCAGAACTGTATCTCTATGTAACAGCCAGAATCTGAATGTGAGCAAATAAAAAGGGGTTCAATGCTAAATGCTCATTGTAAACAAATAACATAGCAATCACTGTACAGGATAGGTATGAGGAAAATAAATCCAAGTTTACAATTTCTTCTCCCCAAGAAACCCCTTCTCCAAGGACATACCTCGGTCAATGCAGTGAATGGGACTTCTGTGGCAGTGAGGAAGGAGGTTTGGTCCATCCTTTCCTCTTGGATTTTCAGGATATTCTTCTGCTCCCTAGAGGCTGGGATGCAGACATGACCAATTCACTGGCCACAACATTAAGAGAAACTATTAGTTTTTCCCTTCCAACATTTTAGTGACATGTGCAATAGAATAGCCCTTTTTTGTTTGGCCTCACAGCCAAATTCTTTACTAAAATCACTGTTTACATAGCCTTGGCAATTTAGTAGTATAGTTTTCCTTATGCAGGTGCATAATGAGACACAAATGTTCTTATTCACTAAATGTTTTTTTAATAAACAGTAATTGCATGGTTACTTTCAGCTCTCACAACATGCAGTTACAGGCAGAGGAAACTATTGTAACCATACTATGGGTCAAGAGCCTTCCTTCAAACAAACCTATGAGGGCTGGAAATCCAACACATTTTTAGTCCACAGTATTTGTTCCAGATTAATTGAAAGATAAAAAAACCCCAATTACACAATTTTTCTATAGAAGTGGAGCACAGGAGAAAAAAAAGAGTCAGATTTATGTCACAGATGAGTATTTTAAATTTTTTTAAAGGAAGGGTGATGCTAAATTTGCCATTTTTCAGGGTATGATGCAAGCCAATGTTGTAAATTTTCACTTTGTCAGACATTCTTTGCACACTATCCTTACAAACAGTACAAAACTAAGTGCATATATAGAATACTAATTCATTCCTGTCCATCTCTCAAATATTTTTGCTTATATGAACACAGGTTTTTAAGTGATTAATGTACCATATTATTTAAAAATAACRGGAACATGAAGAGCATAACTTTTCAGAAGCACTAAGCACACAAATTTTGTCAATGGAAACTGCAGTTAATCATCAGGTCCCTGATGGTTGAGCCCTGAATTCTATCTATATGCCAGAATTTTATGTTTTAGAGGCTTCAGATTAAATAAAAACACTCCTAGGAATGATGCAGAAGCAACTCTACCCCAGAGGCAATCAAAATGCAGCTGACCACGGTCAGCACAAATTGAAGCATGTATATACACACACATAAGTGTATGCACAGATGTATGTGCATGTGCGTGCTTGTGTGTATATACCTGCCTGTGTAGATATGTATATGTGTGTAGATATGATGTATCAATGTAAAAGATGTATTTATAGTCTTTATGCTGCTGAATGTGTCACTTTACAATTCATAAATACTTAGTTTTCTTGCAGTACTGCAATATAAATGCTGATCAGGGTTTTACTTCAGGCATCTTTTTCAATATGGAAATCCTCTGATCTTTTTTTTTATTATTCCATATAATACTGTGCTGGCCAGGAGTATTTAGTCTGATATTTAACAATGGAATAGCAACATGAGATTCAGCTTATCTTCATCTATGTAAGTTATTTTGTAAATGGTCTGTAACATAATTTACTTATATATTGCTGTCATTGCTTGGATGAGACTGTTGTTTCATTTCTCACTGCAGCCTCATTTGTGTTATTTCAATGGTTTTTCCACATCATTGCACTTTAATACAACCCATTTCACCATTTCCTTTTTTACTGCTGTTGTGAATTAGAAGTTCAAAGTCAGAGGTCTCTACTGTAATTAATTTGAATAAATTTCAGCGCTTCTTGCTGAATGCCTTTATATAGACATGCTCTGGGGTTTATTTTGTCTCACAGTCTTGAAAGGTTTTTATGGGTATCATATTAAAACAGAGAGAGGTTCTAGGATTTGGAACAGAAAACCAGGTCTGTGTATTCAAATCCTCAGCCTGGCACCATCGCAGGAAAACACCATTTCACCTTTGTGGTCATGTCTCACTTAGAATCATGCGCCTGGCACTAGGGAATTAAAGCCTGTCTGCAGGCTGAGGATAAGAAATGAAAGTCAGTGCCAGGTAATTGAATTGATTCCCTTTTTCCCACACACCCTTTTCTGAAAGAAAGCACATCATTGTTGGGTTTTCCCGAGGAAAGCCATGTATCCATGGATCCTCTGGTACTAGCAGAGCAAGTTGGAGGTCTGCATCTGGCCATGGCTGGGAGAGAAACAAGATACTGCATTCACCCTGATGCATCTGAAGAGGAGCATGCTTGTACATGCAGTGATTGATGACTTTAAGCACCACCATGCCAAGCCATGAATGAATTTCATACTGACTGGAGTGATTTGGGCTGAGCTGTTGGCCATGTGCATTACACGATCCAGTCATGGTGTTTTACTGAGACTTGATTGCTTTTTGTTTAGTCTTGATCTTGTCATCATAACAGCTCCCTCTGTAATAGGTAGTCCTACTTTTCTGAGCAAGAGGAGGTCCAGCCTTTTTGAGTAGATCCCCATTATACTTGTTAGAGCAAAAGAATGAAACAATTCCAGCCCAAATGTACCTTAGTAAAGAGTAAAACTAAAGGGTTTTCCATATAAAAACCTAATAATGATTGGTTTCTTAGATCACTCTCAAAGTTGGGGCACAAACTGTTTCACAGACACAGAAGCAGTTTGCTAGCTGGAATACAAAACATTTTCTCCATCCTGCACAGACGTTGTCATTGAGCAAAACTGAGGACATTGTACCATAACTCATTTACATCACCTACCTCAAAATGACAGGAACTCCCATTCCCCTTCTCAGTGATATGTTAGATGTTACTATGAACTCCTCTATTTCTACACAAGTCCCCAGAATTAGCAGCCTTCCTAGATGTGTGTGGCAAGAACCAGATATGCCTGGTACGATGAAGCAACCCAAATTCAGGGATATTCAGGTAAAAGCAATCAATTCCCTCATTAAGGATGCAGGAATAGAAGAGATAAATTCTGTTGTTCACTAAGACTTTGTGTAAACTTGTGTTTAGAGATTGTATTACCAAAATAAGACATTTAACTACTGAAGTGCCTTCTCTGGGCATTAATTTGAAAGGAGGTGAATTTTTATTTATTCCCCATCCATTGGCAGGACAGCGAGGTCCCCAGCTACATTTAAAAGACCATGGATTTTCTAGTGGTGCTGTTGTAGCTGTGATGGCCTCAGTCAAGAAAAAGTTTTTAGCAGAATTAGTATGTCTCATTACCAACTGAGATATTTGGCATTAAACAGACAAACTTTAGAGCACACTGCCTTTACTATATTTTTCTTCCTTTATTCTCTCTGTATTTCCAGATATCCATCTCAAACAGTGAAAGAACAGAAAGAAAAAACCTACATCAGAATTTAAAAAATACAATGTTAAGCTTGTATTCAGAGCTTGTCACAAAAAAAGTCTTCCCATCTTCTCTTTCCTCTTTGTGAGAAAAATTGGGATACAGAACTCTGTTAGACAGGCAGCTAGTTTTCTCCAAGAACATAGTTCTATTTGGAGGTCTAAATCTCATATAATTTGCTTTACAGTTTAGCAGCATAATACTCATATATTTATAGACTAGTTTAACAGAAATTATTAACTTGCTCAAAGTCTTTGCTTTTAGTCAGTCTGATAAATGACTGATGGCAAGCTGCTATTGTAAATTCAAAAAGCAGATTAATCCTAAAGCTTTCTTACGTAGATAGTTTTGGCAGCTTACTCAAATGATCTCTGATAACCTCTTCAAAAGGGAATTAATATCGATTTGTTTTTTAAAATTGTTTACTGATGAGAAAACTCATGTTGAAATGACCAGTGACTAGTTTGATCAGATCAAACTGCCCAGTTTCCAATAGCTTCCATACATACCTTCTCTTCAACCAAAACCTTCAACTAAAACCAACAAAATTGTAAGAGTACTTCTTTTAAAAATGTCAGCAGAAAACAAAGCATATATAAAGAAGGACATGTTCTGAGCATCATCATGTCTTCAGGCTCATGTTTCTGCTTTAGATTTTATTTTGTAGTGCAAACATTTTTCATGTTTAATTTTTTTACTTGCATACTTTTTAAAATAAAAAAACATTGGCACATCAAAAAATATCCTAAATCATACTTTTTAAAGAGCTGTTCCCAGACTGATTCTAGTAGTACCCATAAGCAGCAGAGGTACATGTTTGCATTAATATATATTAATTTTTAATTGAACAGTAGTTTGTTTTTGTTGGAATTGCTCAGAAAACATAAGCCAAAGCTGAAGGCAGCACTGGCAAGGAGATTTATACAGCAGAACTACAGGGGAAATCTCATTAACTAGAGCACGACTGCACAGAAGGAAAACAAAGTAACACACAGGGACTTCTGGGGAAGAAAAACAAACTGTTTGCTCCTCTGGCTGGTGACATGGTTTAACCCCAAACAGGACATGACCATGCAGCTGCTCACTCCCTCCCACCCAGTGGGCTGAGGAGGAGAATCAGGAACAGAAAAGTAAAACCTGTGGGTTGAGATGAGAACACTTTAATAATTGGAACAAAGTAAAATATAATAATAGTAATGAAAATAAACTGATGATTCTACTAGTAGTAGGAGAAAGAAAAAAAAAAAAACAAAACAAAACAAAAAAGGACAAGCAATGACTATGCAATTGCTCAGCACCTGATGACCACTGCCCAGCCCAGACCTGAGCAGCAATCATCCCCTTCCAGTTTATATCCTGGGCATGACTTCTAAGGAAGGAATATCCTTTGGCCAGTTTGGGTCATTGCCCCTGGCCATACTCCCTCATGGCTTCTGCTGCAGCTCCTCACTGGCAGAGCATGAAACTCAAACTCCCTCATTTAGGGTAAGCACTGCTGAGCAACAGCCAAAACATCAATGTGTTATCATTATTATCACACTGAATCCAAAATCCCAGCATTGCACTAAAGAAGAAAATTATCTCTGTCCCAGCTGAAACCAGAACAGTATCCAACCCTTATACCATACCACTTGTGTCATGCTGGSTCCCACACTTCCAAATACCCCATCACCTTTCCCATCTTTTGCTGGATATACACACAGATACCATTCTCTAAGTCTATAGACCATGCTTATGACAGTCCACTGAATTCATTCAATCCATGACCCCAGTCCTCATCTTTCATAAAAACTTTTCAGGGCAGGAAAGATGGCACGTGGTGATGGATTGTTGCATGTTGAAACCAGTTCTGATTCCATCATCACTGTGCCACCATCAGATGCATGATGCACCTCCACCATTGCATGATGTGAAGAGGGGACTCTTCCTTTGAACATCCAATGCAGCACAAGTAACCAGAGCTCCAGGAGGAGCTGTGCTTCAGTACCAATCACTTCCAACACCTTTATAAGCTGCCAGTAGCTCTTCATAAGTTACAGCATAGTGGTCTTTCCATCCTCTGGAGTCAGTGTGACTCCATAAGGATCAGTCTTGAGTCTTCCCTGGAACTTTCTGCCAGAGGCTCCAGGTAGGACTGTCTCCCCTGTCTGTGGTGTACAGCACATTGTTTACATCTTGCCCTGTTCAGACTGGCTCAAGGGCTACAGCATGAATATCTCTTGCTTGACTTGTCCAAACGCTTGTTGCTCAGGGCCCCAGTTGAAATCATTCTTCCTGGACAATTGAGAGAGATGACAATCAGACTGCAGTTCGGAATGTGCATTCTCCAGAAACCTGCAGCACCTAAGAAAGCTTCTATTTCTTTCTGGTTAGTTGGTGGAGACATTGCTGTTGTTTTATGATCACCTCCATTGGGATGTGGCGACACCCTTCTCACCGCTCTATTCCCTAAAGCTGCATCTCCTGCGCAGGTCCCTTGGCCTTTATTTCGTTTTATGGCAAAACTGTCGTTCASAATGAGTTAGACTATTTTCTTCCCTTGCTCAAAGACTTCTGCTGCATTGCCCTACACGGTGATATCATCAATGCACTGCAGGTGTTCCAGAGCKTCACCCTGTTCGGCTGCCTCTGGATCCATCCCCGGCAGATGGTGGGGCTGTGCTGCCACCCCGGGGCAGTCAGTTTCAGGTGTGCTGGACTTGCCTCCAAGTGAAATCAATTGGAGTGTGAGTAGCCCCAATGCTCCTTAGCAGAATCTGAGTAGCTTCAGAGCCTGTTGCTGGAATTTGAATCTGTTTCCTCCTCCCTCTAGCAGCAGTGCCTGTCACGGGGATTGGGGCTGGTGCAAGTATTGACAGCTCCCAGTAGATGGCCCCCGAAACACGAAGGGACAGCGATGCCGAGAACACACCGGGCTCGTTTCGCAGCCAGCGGTTCTTATCAGATCAAAAGCCGATACGAGGAAGTGCAAGAGAACCCAGGCCCCGAAGGCGCCAGACACCAAAACAGCAACAAATGCTGCAAGTAAGGTATTGCTTAACAAAGCCCTGAGAACAAGCACGACCACTCTGGCGGCAAATAAATCAGCATTGTGACCAGRGACTATTAAACCAATGCAATAAAGGCTTATAACAAACTTGTTTTAATACTCTCTGGTCAGATCAGTCATCATCTCAACTTTCCAGGCCCTATGYTGAGCACCATAGTTTAATCCCAGACACCAACTACCAGCCAGCTGCTCAATGCCAACCCCCCCATGAGATGAGGAGAATCAGGAAAAATGGGTTGAAATAAGAACAGTGTAATAATTGAAGCAAAATAATAATACTAATGTATTATACTATACTAATACTATACTAATACTAATACTATTAGTAGTATAAAAAGCAGAGACACAGAAAGAGAAGAAAACAAAAAAACAAGAGAAACAAGTGATGTACAATACAATTGCTCACCACTCACTGACCAATGCCCATCCTACTTCCAAGCAGTGATCACCCCCTCCGAGCTGACTCCTCTCAGTTTATACACTACATATAAGTATATAAGCATGTATATAAGCATGGCATTCTATTGTATGGACTATCCCTTTGGCCAGTTTGGGTCACCTGTCCTGGCCGTGCTCTCTCACTGCTTTTTGTGCAGCTCAGGCAGAGAATGAGACACTGAAAAGATCCTGACRAGAGAAGCACTGCTCAGCAACAGCTGAAGTGTGTTTCCTTATCCTCACACTGAATCCCAACCACAGCACTGTACAAGCTACTGAGAAGAAAATCACCTCTATGCTAGCTGAAACCAGGACATTTGGGGTCTAAGACTGCAAGGAAGGGAGAACTCTCCTTTAAAAACACAGCTCTTTAAGCAACGAMCAGGCCCAGCTGAACTTAGCAGGAAACACCTGTGTGATGAGATCTGTCAGTACAAAGTTCTTAAACAAAGAGTTGGAATGTAGTCCTGAAGTGCTGAATCCTCAGTGACCCTTCTCAGGTTCATCCTGATGTAGTCTAATGGCATTCATTTTCTTGGAAGAAGGATGGTTCCATATGAACTGACCCTTTTTCCCAGCACTTGGGCTTCTTCCAGGGCTCTAAAAATAACTGTTTGGCTGTATTMCCAAGAAATAAAAGCAAAACCTTTCAGGTTTAAGGGATGCCAGCARAGGAAGGAAGGCAAAGGGAGAATCTACACATTATGAAGAAGGTAGAGGTTGCAGAGGTGCTGTGATGCCACTGCAGACTGGCAGCCAGYCCCCCATCCCTGGCAGGGAGATGCTCACCCTGTGTAAGGAAATAAAGGCAGTGGGGGGTGTAGGTGCAGACTCAGCCTGGCCTCAGGCAGAGAAGGCAGAACTTCATTCCCTGATCTRCATGACTCACACAGATAGGTGGGGCTAGATCGTTCCCAAGAAGATGAGATAAAAAGACATTTYCAAGCTTAATTTTGGTCTTGCTAATCTGAAAATGCATTTGCTATTTTCAACTCCCTGCCACAGGCAGGTGAACAAGGAGTAAGGGCTGTGTTGGCAGACTGAGAGATATGGAGAGGGTTCCCAAAATGCAGCAAAGGGCTGCTGTAGTTTCTTTTGCATTCCAGTAACTGGCTTCCTTCCTCTGCCTGGGACAGGACATGCCCAGGAACTGGGCTGCTGGGAATTAGCCAGGCTGTGATCCAAAGTGCCTGGATGCTGCCTCTTGGGAAAGTGATTTCAAAGCAGAATATCCAGCTGTGTGTACTGCCCCCAAACAACAGGACTGCATGGAAACAACAGCCAGAAGCCTGACTTTCCTAAGCAATCACAACTTCTGCAAGAAGTTATGCTGAGTATTGGCACAAAGTAAAAACCCCGTTGATTTCCTTTTCTGTAGCATTCAGATGCAGGGCTGACCCTCCTTCCTTTCCAGGCAGGAAGGGGAGAACMGTCTGGAAAACAGTCCAGCCTTCAGCTAATGCTTCACTTCTCAGAGACAAACATGCTCTTTACCTTGCTGCTATCTTAAGCAAATATTTCCCCAAGAATGTTGTCAGCTTTCCAGTCTGATGCCATTAATTGATTTCCATTAAATCAGGGGACTGCTTATGTTCCAGATAAAGCCCTGTCTGCAGAGTAGCCCCTCAAGCCCTGGTAGCTCCTAGTGAAGTACAACATGGATCAGCTCAGTGCCACTTCCAGCTGGTACAACCTGTGCAGGCCACATGGCCCRGGCAGCAAAGATGGAGAGAACCAGTGTAGGGTGGGTGTCTCTTGCTGGTTAATTAGTGTCTCCAAGCAAATTCAGGAAAAAGTGCAGAGTTTCAACTGGTGATAGAAAAACGGGAATAGATGCCAGTGGTACAATCATACTCCAAAGCACTGAAAGGCAATATCTTGACTGCTGATGCAAGATARTATCACATCACTGCTCTCTSCATGTGGTACTATGTGGCCAAGTTAATGCCTGTCCTATGGATTCAGGGTCCCAGCATTCATGTTTCTCGTGGAAAAGGTGTGTTAAATGGA
The DNA here is from genome assembly GCA_014549065.1 of Cardinalis cardinalis. Classification (NCBI taxonomy): domain Eukaryota; kingdom Metazoa; phylum Chordata; class Aves; order Passeriformes; family Cardinalidae; genus Cardinalis; species Cardinalis cardinalis. Next base: position 341,014 of record JACDOX010000053.1, on the reverse strand, counting down.
AAATGCAGGCCTGGGGTAGCAGCCTGTGTAACYAGCGTAGCTTTTGCATGGGTCAGGAGAGCACATTTCAAAACCAAGCTGCCTGTTTCTGTGAAAAGGGCACATTGCAGGATTTGCATGTGCCCTTCTGCTCAGCTCACCAGGCTGTCATGGATCTTTTGCTGTTTCCATGACTTRCTGGCCCCTCCTCTGGCTCAAAGCATTTGAAGCTGAGCTCTTTGGCCAAACAGTCCTTGCTGAAATGTCAATACACTGCCAGAACACTGGCTCACAGGGTTCATCATGATTTCCAGGCAGTATGTGGCTTTGCTTCTCTGCTTTCTGCTCCTGATCCCTCTTTCTCTGGATGCAGGTATGTTGTAGGATATAGCTGTAATGATATTTACTGGCAATGGACCTCTTTCCTCTTTCCTGTTACTGAGGTGATTTCCGCTGTTGTGTGTTTGTCGTGTCTCCTGCTGTGCCTGTGCATTATTCTAAAGCKCTAATTCACTCTCAGCAATGGCTCCATGCACTTGTTCTGCCAACTAAGGAAAAGCACCTCTAGACTGCTAAATTAATTTGTTATCTTGGTGCACAGACAGCAGGCAAACYACCAGCTGTCTACATGAAGAAAGGAACTGGGATTTACTGTTATTTCATACAGAACTGGGACTTTTTGCAAAGCAAAGCATCAAGAGCCTGTCACTCAGCTGATGAGTAATTAAAGCAGGCAGGATCCACCCTGTTTCAGTAGAAGGCAGAGAAGAGGTAGCTCTTCAGTTGCTCAGTGTATGTCCAAAAACCAGCTCCCATATTAATAAAGCAGATCCAGTGCTCTCAGACGCCCCTTTAGCCATTGACTAGGTCTTGTTTGTTGCAGTGAGGAAAGGTGGAAAAGTAGGTAGCAAAGTCAGAAATGATCCAATACAAAAAAGTGGATAATGCCAAAATGAGTGGATGGATGTCCCAAGCATGGACATCCATGTGGATGGATATGCTCAGGCATGCTCCTCTGTCAGAGTCTGTGCTCATGCAATGACACATGTGCCACATATCTGCAGCATAAGGTTAATTAAAAGCCTTTAAAAAAAGCCATATCAAATGCATACATCCTGACTGAAATCAGGGCAGAAAGACCTAGCTGACATGCCTATAATGACCAAATGCACCCAGGGATAAATTCAGTGCACAGTAATTTATTCTTCTAAGTAACTTTGAAATACAGGGGGAAATTACCACTATTCTGCATGCAATTCAGCAAATATCCTGAATTAGAGACAAATGTTTATGGGGACCCMTCACATCACTTCAGACTGAAATAAACCCTCTCAGCATCTATGATTGGGTGAATATTGGTGATGACACACATGAGTCTGTCTTTTAGCATCCCTCAAGGCCCATTCAGCAGGTAGAAGATAACTCCCACTCTTTTTGAGAGAATGTCCTGGGGAAAGGCAGGAGATATGCATCAGCCTCAGTCTCCAAATCTACCCACAAGCAGAGGTGAAACAGTTAAAGCACTGGAATGTAAGCTGTCATGAAGCTCCAGAAGCTCCCCTACAGATGTAAAGGAGAAAAAAAGAGAAAAATTAAAAATTTCAATACTTTTTCTGTGCAGTACACGGAGCAAAATTACACACCAGCACTTGGACTTCTTGTTCCTTATCCTGAATTATACTGGGAGAGCAGAGTTGTGTGTTGTGCTAATACCCTGAGGCTGAGGAGCAGGTCAGCATGGTGACCATGACATTGGTGTTTCCAGTGCACACTTCTGCCAGTTGCAGTTCTAGGAAATGAGCTCTGCTGATGCCTGCTGTCAAACATATGCACCCAATATATTTCCAAAGCATGGTAGAGACACACAAGAAGACCCTTTCCTGGCTGTAGTCTGTGGTGATGGCAGGAGCTAAGAGCCATTCACAGKCTCCACTAGGAAATGCAGTCAGCATTGTCCAGCCTTCCTATTACCTTAACATAACCTTTTCCACAGAAGAAAATTAAAGATAATATATTAAAGCAGTGGTTCATAAATTGTGGTCTACAAGTGGTGGAATAAATCCCTTCTTCAGGTCCAAAAAGTGGAGGGGTATGAATAATATATGAATGTGGGTGAAGGCATGACTGTGGTCCACCTGTCACTGTGACTGACTGTATCAAGTACAGAAAAATCAGTTTTTACCRTGTACACCAGTGCCAGATAAAGTGACACCAGCCTTCCTGTGCCATGTACACCCGGGCTGGATAAAGTGACACAGGCTCCCCAGCTGCTACAGCTGTAAGAAACTGCTGCATGTGCTAAGATGCATATGACATGCAACAGTACCTCAGGGGTCACTGACATGCATACAACACACAGACACACASACAGACACACAGACACACACACTCCCACCCCACTGCTGTAACAGGCCATCTTCTCCTAAGCCCCTGTGTTGTCATTTTACCTTGAGGCAGGCCAGAGAAAGGAGACTATTTCACATCTGCCCATTTCTTTTCCAAAGTGTCTCAGAGAAAGCTTGGGAAGCAGAAAAGCTTTCAGGGGAAACTGCCCCCCATCCTCTCTGTCTGGCAAGCACAGCCCTATGACAAACAGAATGTGCTGCTGTTTTTCAGTCTTTCTAAAGCAGGAAGAGGCAAGCAACGTTTTGCAAAGACAAAGACGAGCCAACAGCTTCTTTGAAGAGATAAAACTGGGGTCACTAGAGCGAGAATGCATGGAAGAAAGGTGTTCCTATGAGGAAGCAAGAGAGATTTACGGTGATGTTGAAAGGACAGTAAGTAACACAAGGCTGGGTGAGCACTCATTGTCATAACAACTCTCCCTACTCAAAGGTTGTGCTTTGACACTTTAAACCACCAGAGTTAAAAAAGCACTTTGTGTCCTGCTGTTTGCATTTTTCTTTTCTATTTACAGGGATAAATTCACTACAGCAGCAGTGAATTGCAGGAGGGCACACTGCATGGGCAATCTCAAGCAGTAACCATTTAGAGGATGGTGGGAAACTGGATGCTCTCTAAGACATCTGCCCAAACCCCCAGTAATACCTGCCCTGACAATACTTGAAATTATTGTATTGTGCAACATTTTTTCAGTCAATCCCACCTCAGCTATACAGAGCTTATTTATGTATGACCCATTTATGTCCATTGAACAAGGCCCTTCTCTATTAGTATGTGAAAATAATGTACAATCTAGAAAATAGAATATTTTATGGATATTAACTGTCACAACCTATAAAGGCAGAAGTGGCATCACTCTGACTGTCTGTAACCCATGCTGTGCAACAAGGGYTGTAAGACTTGATTTGATTCTTCTTTAATTAAATCTCACATGTTTTTCTTCCAGGTAGAGTTCTGGCACATCTATTCCGGTACGATCATGCAGGATGTTCTAACAGCTGTGGAACCCTCCCACTGCTGCAGCTCTTTGAGTGAGCTGGACTGACACTGAGTGTTTTACAGACCCTAACCAGTGTGCCTCCAACCCCTGTCAGAATGGTGGGATTTGTGATGACCAGTTCCAGGATTATGTTTGCCGCTGTCCCATTGAATACGAGGGCAAAAGCTGTGAAAAAGGTCAGCTGTGGCATAACTTCACAAAATAAAAATGATGTTATTAATTCAAATGCAAGACATTGAGATAAACAATAACAGTCATTGTAATTCAGGATTTGGACTTGAAGATCCTCATTGGTCCCTTCCAACTCGGGATATTCTTTAGTTCTGTGATTCTGCATCATTCTAGCTGTGACAGCTTCTGTTCATAGTGCTTTTGGTGTTGAGGGATGGATCTAATCAGACAGCAGTCAGGCACTGCAAGGCAGCAAGACACTTATTGCCCTATAATGACTTTGTGGAAAAAATAGAAAAACTGCATTTGAGCACCATCTGAGAGAAAAGGAGGAATTTCCTATTTAAGTACTGAAGTTATTTTAACTTAGAAGCTMCATGCAGTATGTGAGAACTACAGTGCATATGCACAATACAAAGCCCAAATGGAAGGATCTAGTGGTTTATGAAGTTAATGTACACTTTTCCACTGATTTCAGAGGACACTGGACATTGAGTGTAACATCCTCAGAACACGCAGAGTCTGGACAAGGCCTAGGCACTCACCGAGTCTAGGCAGGCAGTTTCAACAGTCATCCCAGAGCATCCTCCTGCTAAATGGCAAAATGTCACAGAATTAAAAATTTTCAGTCATATTTTATGATGGTTACCACACAATTACAATATCTCCATTCTTGAGACAGCTCAGGTACTGCATAAATGGTGACTGATTTAATTTTAGGCATATATTTCTTAACCAAAGCCTATTCTCCCCTAACCCCTGGAGATCCAGGCCTACTTAGCTTTTGATGGAAAGCACTTTTGATGAAGTTGCTCTGCATAAATCACAAAAATCTTTTTTCCTGCCTTGCTTTCCTGACAGCATTCCAATTGCAAGTTATCAATGTTAAGCACAAAACCCCAAGTATTGAATCCGAAATGCTCTTTCTCTGACTCTAGCTGTGGCTGACAAACTGAAGTGCATTTTTGACAACGGTGGCTGTGAACAGTACTGTACTGACAAGCAGTCCAAAACACGACTGTGCTTCTGTGATGATGATTACACTTTAGCAAGTGATGGCGTGTCCTGCATCCCTCAAGGTAAGACACTACCAACCTGATGCTACGTCTAAGCCAGCTCTGGAAGAAAAGTTTTCAATGTGTACACGTCARGACATGCAATGCATAATGCTCAGATACCAGCTCCTCGCCTATTCTACATGGGCAGAGTCCCAAATCATACATTTGGCTCCTGGTGCAAGTTAGCTACCCCAGAAAAGCAGTGCTTGGTCAGCATGACCACCAAATAGAGATTCTTTTAGATCCTACACCCACAGTAGAAAATACTTTGGGGGCAGATTTGTTTTACTGTTGTCTCGCCAATCTGAAACTGTGACTAGATTTTACCCCTATATTTATTTCAGCACAGGAGTCAAGAGAGGAAGAGGCCTATTAAAACCAAAGAAAAACAGTTAATCTCTCTTTCTTTCTTTCTTTCTTTCTTTCTTTCTTTCTTTCTTTCTTTCTTTCTTTCTTTCTTTCTTTCTTTCTTTCTTTCTTTCTTTCTTTCTTTCT
>JACDOX010000053.1:320774-335773 GCA_014549065.1 Cardinalis cardinalis | reverse complement strand
TCTTTTCTTTTCTTTTCTTTTCTTTTCTTTTCTTTTCTTTTCTTTTCTTTTCTTTTCTTTTCTTTTCTTTTCTTTTCTTTTCTTTTCTTTCTTCTCTTCTCTTCTCTTCTCTTCTCTTCTCTTCTCTTCTCTTCTCTTCTCTTCTCTTCTCTTCTCTTTTTTCTTTCTAGCAAGGTAAATTTCAACTGGGACTAGAGTAGTGCAAGTTAATCTTTTTGCCAATACAGAAGCTGGCACCTGACTCTTTTGCAGATGCCTACTTAAATTACTTTATTAGAGGGAAAAGGAGACCCCTGGGGATATGAACATAACAACATAATGGACAGAGCCACAGGGAGCATGCAAAGTAATTCTGAGGAGTGGTGCTGCCCTGCACACACCTCAATGGAACACTCATGCAGAGAGCTAGTAATGACAACCTAGCTCTCAGCAGCAGCAATTTCATTAGAAAAAAATGTCTACTAATGTGCTTATCCCTTATTAACAGATTCTGCAATACCATGTGATGGGAAAGCTGCTTTTGTTAAAAGCCAAGAACAAACAATTCAAAATTCCTTACAGGCTTTTCAGTGCATCTTTCCCTGCAAGGAAGATGTATTTGTTGCTGCTTGTTTCTTGGGGACCAAAATAGCTGTAAAATTGACCACGTTTTGCAAGTAGAAAAAACTGTGTAACTGCCAGGCTGACAGTCCCCTCACTGTCCCTCTGTCATCTCCCACAAAAAAAACTGTGTAACTGCCAGGCTAACAGTCCCCTTACTGTCCCTCTGTCATCTCCCACAGTGGCTCAAATTTGTGTTGCCCTACACACAGCATTAGAGACTATGGGTGTTATGTGCTATGCCTGTTTAATCTTTCACCAGCTGCACCAAAAAGCCAGTCCTGTTTCTCCACACCTTGCTTGTACCCGTAAAACCTCGATGCTGTCTTCATGTCAGCTGAGGTACTTACAGCTCCATGGAGATGTTGCAGCAGCTCAGCAGAGACTAGAGGACCCTGACTCCCAAAGAGGTAGAAACAGAGCACTCCTCCTCACAGTGCTACCCCAGAGTGAAGTGACTGCCAGACAGAAGGGATGGTGTGTTCAGCTTCAGCACAGACACGTGGCACACAGGCACCCCCGAGGGTAGACCTTCTCCTGTACAGGAAAACCCAGCTGGGTGAAGGATGTACTGAAAACACCAAAAGTTCCTCTGCGCTACAGCTGAACTGCAAGTTCAGTCAGGATTTGATTCTCTTTATTGCCAGTCTTCACATGCTGGCTCAGGCAGAACAGGGAYGTGCAGTCTGGAAGAATCCAGCAGGCTCTGGACACGAGCAAACAAGGTAGTGTGGGAGAGGCACACCAGAAAACAGTGTCTGCCCTTGGGACATCTTTGCCTCTGCCCAAACAAAGGATGGCAACACCCCATGATTAAGCCTCTGTCTCACTCTGCCATGGATGCTGTGACTTAAAGTCAGCAGGGACAAAGAAATTGTAGACTACAGAGCTTGTCAGAGCCACTTCTGCACTCCAGCCTGCAGCCTACCTCRTTGTGTTGATGTGTATCTTAAGCAGGTTTATAGTCTGCAAAGACCTGTGGTAGGTGACTCCACGTCAGTGATGCTGTAAGGGCCTCAACTCTAGCTGTAAGAGCATTTCTAGGTGTTTCGAAACAAAAAAAGACTACTTACTTGCTGAGCTGCTTTACATTATTTTTGAGAATCCATGCTCCTRGACTAGAATTCAGTTTTTCAGCTGACATAGCTTCACTGAAGACATTACACATTTTGCTGTGAGTGTAGTACAAAAAAAACCCTTGTTGCCTTTTGTTGTTTTGGGTTTTGGTTTTTTGTTTCCTTTTTTCTCAGTGAAATACCCATGTGGAAAAATACCAGTGTTGGCAAAAAAAAAACCAACTGCACGTGGAAGAATAGTAGGTGGTTTCATCTGTCCTCCAGGTGAATGTCCATGGCAAGTGAGTTTTCAAAAATCTTTCATTGCTTTTATTTTTCAAATTTCCTTATGAAATCASTACACTAAATTCATTGCTTTAAATCTATAGTGTTAAAAATTCGTAAGAAGTGCCATGTCTTGATAGCCAAATTTCTTCTTCACCCATAGCCAGCAGATCCACCTGTTTCACTTAGGCGCCTTAGCTTTGTTCCAGAGTACCTGGTTTCATAGGAGTAGAGTGACAGCACAGCTGTGTCTATCTCCTGACTCCTTTGTCCTTAACTTCACTGCCAGCAAGAATTTTAGTTGCAGCTTCCAGGGATACACTTTGGGCCACAATTTGYAGGGTCCATACTACAAGATGAAGAAAATGTCCATGGGAAGATTTCCCTTGCTAAGTTCTCCATGCAGTCAGCGTGGTATTGTGGAACACAGTTGCATAAAGGGACAGAAAGAAGCAATATGAAACCCACCTCTATTGAGATTTATGTCAAGCACATTTGATGAAGGACATGAATTTGCTTTGTGTTGGCAGGCCCTTATAATACAGGATCGGATAGAAAAGTGTGGTGGCACGCTGCTTTCCCCAGAGTGGGTGGTCACTGCAGCTCACTGTTTGGAGCATATTCACCCTAAACAGCTTCGGGTGAGACTGGGTATGTATCTTCCCCTCCTCATCTTATCAAGGTGGTGGCAGCTTACCAACCTGATAAAATCAGAGTAGAAGGCTTTGGCACTACAAGGTAATTGTCCTTAGAGGTGTCAGMCTAGAAACACCCCACATCCTCAAACTTCCAAGGATTCAAGAAGCTTCCTGACATGACCTGCAATTAATAACTTTTCCAGGTGAACACAAAATAAATGTTGATGACAAAACTGAGCAAGAAAGTGGAGTGGCCAGGATGATCATTCACGAAGAGTACCRGAATGGACAGGTCAATAATGATATTGCCCTCTTGAAACTGGAAACACCCGTGAATCTCACTGACCATGTGGTGCCAATATGTTTGCCTGAGAAAAGGTTTGCTGTGTATGAACTGTCCACCATCAAGTTCTCCACAGTAAGTGGATGGGGACGCCTAATAGATGGAGGTGTAACCTCTTCTGTCCTGATGAGAGTTGATTTGCCACGTGTAAAGACACAAGAATGTGAAAARGAGACTGATTTAAATATCACAGAGAATATGTTCTGTGCCGGAGACCTGTCTGGGGTTAAGGACTCCTGCAAGGGAGACAGTGGCGGTCCTCATGCTACACAGTACAAGAACACTTGGTTTCTGACTGGGATTGTCAGCTGGGGAAAGGGCTGTGCTGTTGAAGGCAGCTATGGGGTTTACACAAGGGTATCCAAATACATCGACTGGTTGAGGAAGCACATGGACTAATGATGTTGAGCCACAGCATTTCTAGTTCGTGTTATTGCCCCCCAATCCCTCTGTACCATCTTCTCATTGAAGGATTCCTTCATTATCTTAGATATTTGATATAGGCCATACCCACAACACTATTAAAGATTTGAAGTGAGCCTAAGGCCTACTTGAATACATAAAATAACTTCCCTTTCAGTCTTGTTTGTAAACTGGTGTATCTTGTCAAGCAGGAAGAGAATGACCATAACAAATCAGACACAATGTCCCTCCTGTTCTGCATCCATTTCTGCTAAAGGTCAGAGCTACATGCTGAGAGAAAGACTGCAACACATGATGCAGACCACAAACCTTCCTCCAGCCACTCTCTCAACTCCTGGTAATCAGTGAAGTACAGACTTCCTGAGCCAGAAGTTGCATTAGATTGAACAGGTCATGAATGAATGTGTTGTCCRTAATTGTGTGCAATCTCCTTTGAACACATTCATGCTTCTGGCTTTCATAACTTCCTATGCTATGGGTCCTGTAAGATAATGATGAAATAGCAGAAACAAAAATAGAAAAGGTGCTTCCTTCAGCTTATGTTAGAGCAGCTTTCTCCAAGAGTTGCAGTGGCAACAGGGAGATTTGAAGGGCAGGAACTGCAGGCATTCTCCAGGACAAGAAATCTGGGAAAAGGTTGATTCCATATTTACAAGTCTGCTATGAAAACTTGATTTAAACCTTCTTGCACCAAGTATTATTGCTGTAAGGCTAGTAAGTGTAATATTTAACCCTATATTTATGAGTGGTAAAGAATACCACTGATTTAATCTTATTATTATCAACATTATGCACGTCGATAKACAGAGTGCAAATGAAAGGGAATGTTTATCAGTTCTCCAGTATAATCTCAATTGTACTCTCTATCCTGAGATCTAAAACCAGAACAGGATAATTGTCTACCCCTCTGCAAAACACTGACCAAAGMCCATTCATTAAAGTCTTAAGGCATAAATGATAGAACCTGAAGCTCTCTGAAAACATACAGTTCAAAAATGTACTTTCTAATCTTAGCATGAAAATACTGAAAAGGTGAGGAAGATGAAATTGAACTAGGAGACTGGAAAACAGTTTAACTATCTAATGCAGAATTTGCACTCTRGATTGTTCAGATAATGCAGAATATGAATTGAATCACAAAAGCTTATCAGCAGGTAGGACACAATGATCATACTCTATTATKAGGGGAAAACACTATCATTGTATGGTACATACTGAACATCCTATAACCTGTTTTACTGACAGAAAAGGAAGTTTTACTGTTTATTTAGGTAGTGAACTGGACTAGGAAAGGCAGCAAATTTCAGAGACCTGAAAAACAAGAGATGTTACAGTATATATGCATACATGCACTAGAGGTTCCTCTACTACTAAAGAGAGTCCAGTCTCAAGGAGAAAGTAAGTAACGACCAGCAAATAAGGCCTCGTTTTCATTTAGATGAGGTCCTCAGCACTGTAAAACCATCCCTGACGACCTCTCAAGGTGGAATAGTTTCTGTTTACCATGATCCACAAGATGATTTCTCCTCTAYAACATTCCGGTGAAAATGCTGATATTGTGAACAAATCACCTTGCAGAAAAAAGGGTAAAACGCCAAAAGAAATCGGCACTCATAACTGCCGCACAAAATTACTTTTTCAAAACAAATCTGGGTTCTAGATTATTTTTTTAATACAACAGCCTGCTTAGGAAAGCCAAGGAGATGAAGGAGAGCTGATGGCTGGCTCTGGAAGCACCGAGGACGTGGCCGCCACAGCGCACTGTGARTCCCCCCAAGAAAGGGGAGATAGATTGAGGCCAGTTTCAGCCGAGGGCACTGGTTCAGAGCGCGGAGCCAACAGGTTCCAGCGTGGATGTGGATGGGACACACGGCCGGGAGCAGCCCGGGACGGCGCCTGCTGCGGGCTGCGAGCCCGGCTGTGCCCAGCGCCGGGCACTTCCCCTCCTCCAAAATAAAAGGTGCAATTAAAACAAAAACAAAACAAACCCCACGCCGCCTTGGGCTTTGAAACAATAAAGAACAAAAACAAGAGCAGCCACATCCCCCCGACTGAGAAATCCCGCCGTGGCTGTCACCCTGTCCCGGCGCTTCCGCTATTTCTGGGCAGGGTGAAGCTGCGCGGCTTCAGTCTCACCCCGCCCGAGGGGTGAAGACTTCAGCTCCCGTCCCTCCGTCCATCCCGTCCCTCCGTCCATCCCGTCCCTCTCGTCCTTCCCGTCCGTCCCGTCCCGTCCGTGCCGTGCCGGGAGCGGCACCGGCGGGGCCGCCATGTCTGGGCACCTGCTGCTGCTGCTCCTCCTGCTGTGCGCCGCGCTGCCCGGCGGGCTCCGCGCTCAGGGAGGCGGTAAGGCGGCTCCTTTGCCGTGGTTTCGGGAGGGGGGAATCTCCCTTCCCAGCAGTCCTGGGGCAGGCAGGGGCTTGCCGGGTGACCGCCGCAGGGGTGGCGGTCGGTGCTGCGGGCCGGGGGCGCGCACCGGGACAGTGCCGGGGAAGGGGAGCGGGCACCTCCGGCTCGGCTTCCCCGGCAGGTTCGGTTTCCACACGGCTGAGGGCTTAKCAGCCTGTGCCGACCCGCACACCGCCGTACAGCGGGGAGCTGAGCTGCGGGGGCAGGGGGCACCGCGGGGACGGTGTAGGAAGGCGGGATTGCCCGCCGCTCGCAGCGGGAGCACGGCTGCCCTCGCAGCCTGAGGCGCTCTCCTGTGTGAGGGGAAACGYGGCCGAGTCGTGGTTGGGTGCGCTTGGCCGTGGAGGAGCTGGGGCACAGTGGGGAGCAGGTCCCGCTGCCYTCCTGTGCCGCCAGAGTCAGCGCCTAAGTCCAAGGCAGCATCAGCAAATAACTTTTCAAAAGCTGTTAACTCTTCCTTCAGTGAGTCAGACTGCTTGGGGTTTAGAACAAGGTCTTTCMCATGTTTCTGGAATATCCTACTTCGGTTGGCCGATGCCTGTTGCTCCTTGATGTCTCTAAAGAAGGGRGCATGATGGAGAGCTTGGGAAAAAGCAGGAGCAGCCTCAGAAAGAGGCTAGTTCAAGTTTGCAAAAACATCCGCTAATCCGGGTGGCGTGAAAGCAAAGGAATATGGGGGTGATAACCCCACCGGCTGTGTCCTGTCCATTTCCTGTCACTGGAGAAAGGGATTTGAGGACAAATAAGATAGCGGGTGAATGAACTAACAGTTGCTGAGCTGCAAGCTAAAAGTACTTTCTATAAGCCTTCCTTGAGAAGAACCTTTTCAAACTAAGTGGGGCTTCAAATTATGYGAGGGATTGCTTAATATAAATTCCACAAACAGAAGTTGCCTCCCTGAGGAGGAGTTCACCAATTTCAGTGGAAGCAGAATAAGTCTGCTCTGTGCTCAGTTGGAGGATATTAGGGTATATAATTACTTTTAGCAASTTTATTTATCATGGAATTTTAAGCTGCATGATGAATGCTCCAAAAGGAATGTGCAAGCATCCCAGTGAGCATAAGTCATTGTCCTTGAAGTCACATCTGTAGCACACTCTTGCACACTCCAGCCGAAAAAATACTGGAAATATAAGAAATATTGGAAAGTATTTCCTCAGTGTAAATTCCAGATGCTAGAACTTGATGAAATGCCATCTTCCAAACTCTTCACAATTTCCTAGAACTTATACTCTTTACAGAGTAATTAGCAACTTACTTAATCCCAGGAGGTCATTCTTCCCCTGTACTGGGCACTGGTGAGGCACCCTGAGTGCTGTGTGCAGTTCTGGGCCCCTCAGTTTGGGAAGGACACTGAGACACTTGAGTGCATCCAGAGGAGGCAACGAGGCTGGWGAGGGGCTTGGAACACAAACCCYSTGAGGAACAACTGAGGGAGCYKGGGGTGTTTAGCCTGGAGAAAAGGAGACTCAGGGGTGACCTTATCACTCTGTACAGCTCCCTGAAAGTTRGCCGCAGTCAGGTGGAGGTTGGAGTCTTTCTCCAGGCAGCAACTGGCAGAACAAGAGGACACAACCTTAAGCTGCACCAAGGGAAATACAGGTTGGCTATTAGGGAAAAGCTTTTTATGGAAAGARTGATAGAGTACTGGAATGGGCTGCCCAGGAAGGTGGTGGAGTCACCATTCCTGGATGTGTTTAAAAAAAGACTGTTTGTGGCACAGTGCCACATACAACTAACATGGGTTAGTTGAGTTGTTAGGGCATGGGTTAGACTAAATGATCTTGTAGGTCTCTTCCAACCTAGTGATTCTGTGATTCTGTGATCTCCCCAGCATTCAGGGAAAGTCATTCCATTCAAGACTKAGTCTTGAGCAGGAGCAGCAGAAATATAAGCCCTCATTGGCAACCTTTTCAAGATTAAAAAGAGTAGGAGAGAATTTTAGGGTCCTACATTTTGTTCTGAGGCTCCTGATTCTCAGAGAGACTGCTCTGAGAGATCTTGGGATGTATCAGCCTGTGTGAGGACTAACCTCACAGGTAATGTTGTGTACAGGTGGTGTGGTCTGTTCTGGCTTTGTTTCTACTTCACTCATTTGTTGTGACTCTTTTCCACCACCCACCTGTATATTTTTTCTCTGCTATCTAGTATTCATCAAGAAAGAAAGTGCCGACAAGTTCTTGGAAAGAACAAAACGTGCTAACTCTTTCTTAGAGGAATTGAAGCAAGGGAATATTGAAAGAGAATGCATTGAGGAGCGCTGCTCAAAAGAAGAAGCAAGAGAAGCTTTTGAAGACCAGGAGAAAACTGTAAGGATGAACTAATATGAAACATAGGTCTATATATTTCATGTTTAAAAATTACTACTCATGTCCTTTGAGCTGGGCATCAAAACTCCCAAGTTGTTCCCAATCACTTAACACAAATAGTGATTGGCTGTGGGTGGAATTGYTAAGGCAATAATCATCCCATAACAGTCTTAATGTAGCTCTTGCATGGCCAGCCCAGGTTAAATCCTCCATTCTTTTACCTGTTCTGATCTGTTTAATTGCCACTGAAAGTTATTTGATGTTCAATGGCTTTGCTGCTATCAGTGTTGAAAATACTTTCCCCCTGTCTGGGTTACATCCCTGAGTGCCATCACTGTGGTCAAGGCAGTCCCTAAGTGCCATGACTGTGGGAAGGCTGAGAAGGCAAATGCTGACATGGAACCTCAGRAGGGAATTTTACTGAACTTACCTCAAGAAGCTTTGCTTGTAATTTTGTAGCTCTCTTTATCTGAATTGAGAGAATGTATAGTGTTGACAGTTCATAAATGGCTTAATGTTGACTGGAATGAAGTTTGTGTGACTCTTGTGTCACCTGCCCTACCCCAATGGCTKGCATAACTTTAGACAGAAATGTGATTTGTTTCCAAGCTGAAAGGAAAGTTAAAGAGATGGGGCAGCTGTGTGGACTGTAAGTAGAAAAGGTGGTATTGCAAACATAGGCTTTAGCTATATAGCTGTTTAGAACTAGTCTGAAACTGGAGCTAAAGCCAGATTCACTTCCCTTTAGCATTATTTGATGGCCAGAATGTTCTTGGAGTGGCCCTGATGTGTCCTGGGTGCATCACCAGTATACCTCAGATCATAAACGTTGACTTACCTATAGCAGAACTGGCACAGCCTGTTCTGCCTGGTGACCAGATGCCACTGGAAAGGACTGTCTTGCACAGGCAGCATCCTAGAGTCCTCAGTCCAGATGGAAAGGAGAACACAAATCAGACAAAATATTTTTAAATGTCAGGATTTGTGAGGTCCTGATTGATGGGAGTATGGGGTGGGGATCAAGACTGAGAATTTGGCATTACAGGAATATAAGTAAATTCAGTCAAAACTGATGGAAAAATAATTATGCAATAAATCGAGTGGCTTAAGCTGAATGGGTCACACTGAAAAAACTCTAAGGAGGTTCAGATATTTCCGAAAAATGCATGAGACTTTCTTCTGTAGAGCKAGGCACCATATGGATCATATGGTTTTAAGTTATTAAATGGTAATAGCGGGCTACTAGGCACTGTATGTATCTATAATGTAAATATTTCCTTTAACAATTGTTAGCTGCAAGTATTCTGTGTATGAAAAGTCTAATATTTTTCTGAGGAATTTGGTAATTCTTATCTAGCTCTATTTCTTTTTCTTCTCCATTTCCCACACTTACCTGTAGGAGGAATTCTGGAACATCTATGTAGGTAAGAAACACTCTCTGTTTATTTAGAAGATTAAGCTTCCTTATTGCAAGGTTTGAAAGGATGCACCTTACTTAAGTAACCCCTTCCTGCTCCCTTGCTTCCTCTCTTTTCACTCTGGGACACCCTCACGTTGTGTTTCCTCTGCAAAAGGAATGTGATTTACTGCCTGCTGTTGCTTGAAGCCAGTTGCTTCATTTGAAGGCAAGGTTCAGCTGACTCCAGTTGCTGGACTGACCTTTGTCCTCTCAAAAAATAACAGTGGTCCTTTGCGCACAGAAACTGTCCTTTGTGCSGTCCTTTGCAGAAACTGTGTGTGGGACTGCCAGATAGTTTTCCTTCAGAGGGGCAGTCCCAGATAGGAGAATTCAAGATGCAAAGAGTCACAGCTGAGGGTGTCTCTTAAATGCCATAACCAACACAAAGTTAAATTATATTGCAGAGTCATTTGCCAGTTTCTTGTCACCTTCCATGCCAAAGTGTTGTTGATTCCTGTCTTAAAGAGCATTTTTTGGTTGTGTTTTTTACAGAACTGTTTGGTATTCAAGGAAAATATGCCAATGGATCCAATATGCCAGTAGATACTACCTAACAATTTTCTGGTTTTTTATCTAAATATGTGAGTTTTATTTATTAGGGTTCTAGTGTTTGTAAGCACTGTGCGGGGACAGTTTTTTAATGYATTAGTGTTTGATAACATGTTCTCCAGAAAGTATACGTCCAGTTTGCACACTAGGAGGAGTGCATCAAAAATGTTGGCCAAAAAAAGCTCAGCTTTGTCTTTTGGAATCTGCAGAAAAACGAAGACAGTTGCCATGAAGAAGACCCAGACTTTCACAATCCTCTAAGCACAGGATGAACTCTGCAACCTACAGACTAAAATTTCAAGCAAATCCTGTGTCAGTGTTACAATAAAGAGGATTGGAATATTTCAAACCATTTTCTTATGAGAATACAAGCAGCAGAATATCAGTGCCAATGCTCTTAGCAGAAGTGTTCGTTTTCATACTTTTTAAACCACAGTCTACAAATGCTTTATGAGTGTTCAGAAGTATTGAAAACCACAGCTATGTTCAGCCAAGTTACTAGAACAATTTGTTCTTGCTTCCTACTTTAGTAGGGTATTCTGCAATTTGTGCAATATTGATATAAAACTCATTACCACAGCTGCAACTACRGTGTAGGGTAAGAACTAAATAAGTATGTTTTCTAGCAATAGGATTCTGCTTAGCTAAGACCACTACAGAATAGAGTGTTTTGGCACTGCAGAGGAGGCAGAAACCAGAAGTTATGATGTAAGCCTTCAGGCTGTCTTTTTTTTTTTTTTTTGGTTAATGTTGGACTTGTCTTCCCTCTGTTAAGCATGGACATCAGTTTCCAGACCATCTATGGCTGGAGCATTTAGAGAGCTCTTGGTTTTGGCCACATACAGGTAGAAGATGGATCTTGATGTGTGGGTGCAGTACACAAAGCCCAGCAGCTGTTCCCCATGACAGACAAAGCTGCAGCAGATGAGATTACAGCACAGAAATACCATACAGGGATCATGCTGGATCCTTAGGATGAGTAACTTCTTGCAAGTTGTTTCTGCAATGGACATTGCTGTTTCAGCTGCTCCAAAGGGCAGAACAAGTGGTAAAATAGGAGGATAAGAGCATGTTATCTAAAGCATCAAATTGTCAAGTGTCACTTTTATGGATATCTTGCATTTTGTATGAAACAGAGCAAACACTATAGGGAAATGCAAGGGGCCAGAAGTTCAATATCTTTAGGCAGTAATTGCAATGTGGAAATGTCCTGTTAGCTCTTACAGGCTTAACTGTATGTATATTCTGACCACAATCATACTATCAAAAAATATTCTGAGTTGGAAGGACCCACAAAGATTATTGAGTCATTGATCATTCACAAATGAATGGCCCATACAGAGATCAAATCTGCAACCCTGTCCATATTAGCACCGTGCTTTAACCAGCCGAGCTAATTTCTTTACCTTCCCACAAAAAACAAGGGTTGTGTGCGCATCATGATACAGTGGCCATCAAAAAGAGATTGCAAAACAGGATATGTAGATGAATCATTGCAGGTTTGGAATGATTGTATTTATAGTGTTTGTTCCATCTGGAATGTGGCAACCCACAGGACATATATTTTGAAAGGAACRATGAAAGATGGCTTAAGACAACTAAGAGCCCTTCTGTATTCACTGAAAATGCTTGCACACTTACAGTAATTTGGGTTTTGGTTTGATTTTGTAGATGGGAACCAGTGCAGTTCAAATCCTTGTCACTATGGTGGCCACTGTAAAGATGGAATTGGTTCCTACACTTGCACGTGCTTGGATGGTTATCAAGGCAAGAACTGTGAATTTGGTAAGTTTCTGCTTTAGAAAACCATGGTGGCGAACTTCCCAGGGAGCTTTGTAAGGAAGCATGTTTTGCATGGAAATCCTTCCTGAGGCTCGCTTCTGTGGCATAGAGCTGCCCCTGTGAACTTGCCCTGGGAGGGGGTATCATTAGCCCAGAAGTAAGAGCAGGAATGTGAAACTGAAGTTCAGTCACAGGACTAAACAGAGTGATGAGGAGTTGGAGTTTATAGGGCAGGAGGGAGGAATTGYGTGAGGATTTACACAATTATGTTCTGTGTTAATATTTTGTTCATTCCTCCCCTGACAATTTGTCTCTGCTTTTTGAGCTCACCATGCCATGGCCACTGGGCCCACTCAGACCTGGCAAGTACATTTAGTGTGCTGGATGTGGCTGCTTTGTAAGGCATAAGCTGATGTTCAGCACTCACATGGCTTATTCCTCAAGGGTGCTTCAGGTGCTTGGCAGGGGGAGATACAGATCCTGTTTAAAGGGTATGTTTTGTTTTGGAGAACTTCCAGATCATCTGTGAAGTCAGTGTTTATGTCCAGTTTTTCTGCCACCATCTCTTTTRCAGTCATACCAAAGTTCTGCAGAATAAACAACGGGGACTGTGAGCAGTTCTGCAGCGTCCAAAGAGATGGGCGGAAGGATGTGGTGTGCTCCTGTGCAGATGGGTATGTTCTAGCAGAGGATGGCAAACACTGTGTTGCAACAGGTACGAAGCCATGAGATAAAGCAATGGCAGTGGTTGGTGAGACTTGTTTCAGGGATTTCAGACAGTTAAGGGATGTCTTGGTTTGCAGTTGAGGAATGTCTTTTGAATCACCAGTATCCTACATGACATAGACCCAACAGTGAGCCCAGGTGATTTGTATTTCCTAAGCCTTCCATTTGTGAGGTGCTGTGGTGGAGTGGATCAAAATCCACATGATTTGGAACCCTTTGCAAGGTGCCTCTCAGTGAGGCATGTCRGAGTAAATTCTGCTGTTAACAAGAAAGTCATTGCATTGATAACTCATTTTCTTAAATGCTTATGCACATCACATAAATTAGCAGCCTGCAAAAATTTCTTCTCAAAACCTTTCCTTTTATRGAAAATGAAAATGTTAGGTAATTATAATCAGTGCTATTTACACATGTACATTTTAGCACTCTTATGAAAAGACTCGTCAGAGGTTGTCAAACATATACTCATGATGTTGTTCTTATATCGTTTTAAAAAWTAACAAATTGCTCTTGTGACCCATATTAGTTCCCTCTGTTTCCTTGTAATTTCCAAGAAGTTTTCTCTTAGCCTGGTGTTTCTCTCCATCTTTAATTTTATCATTCTTCTCTTTGCAGTAAAATACCCTTGTGGAAAAGTTTCTGTGGCAAGGAAAAAAAGGTCTCTTCTTTCACCCACTGACCACAGCAATGTAAGGAGTGATCAGGAAGACCCTCCTCCATAYGAAATGACCACAGAGGAGAACTTTGTAATTACCACAGAAAGCCCAAGCCCTCCACCTGACAACAGAACAAGCAGCAAGAATCCATATGTCRATACCAGGATAGTTGGTGGGGATGAGTGCCTTCCTGGCCAATGCCCATGGCAGGTGAATGGAGGGGGCTTTGCCCTGCCTGTGGGCAGAACGTGTCTCTGAGGGAAGGGGARCAGAGGCTCCTTCCAGCTGGGAGCCTTCTGAACATGACCCATGTCACGGGCCMRCGGCAGTGAGAYGYGGCTGAGCTRTGTGACCCKGGACACTTGGATGTGCTGTTCTGCAAAGTGCAGCCTCATGGGGTCAAAACAAAAGGCTGCGTGCCRTTTCAGATGGAACTGCCTACCCTATCCACAGAGAGGACTTTGGGTCATGCTGYTCTCCCAGGCCATTTTTGCAGGTTACATTTTGGTTCTGTCTGAGACCATCCATTCAGGCAGCACACCTGAGAGCAGGGTGATAAAGCAGATAAAGCCAGYGTTTTGGCTCACAAATACACCCTCATTCATGTCTCAGTTTCACCCTTGAGTTTGGGCCAGCCAAAATGAATTCCTGTTTTTGGACATTGTTTGGGGGGTAAGTCCAAGGGATGTGGTGATCAGGAATCTGCACTYTGCCCTCTCAGTCAGTCAATGCCTGAGGGACATTACTCAGCACTGGCAGTGAGGTCATGTGGAAGGCAAATGTTTTAACTTCACTTAGAGACTATCAGGACTCTGTAGCAGTAGAAGTCGATCTGCAGCCTCTGAAYRTGGAAATGCAATGCTAGGAGAGATGTGGAGGGCCACATACATGTTGCAGTAAGAAGCATCTCTGTAGTGTGCAGAGAAATCAGTTAGCACTTTATAGCTCATCCACATTAAACTGCACTTCCTCCTTCAGCCCTTACCTATTTTGCTTCACAGGCTGTTCTGTTAAACGAAGAAGGAGAAGAGTTTTGTGGTGGAACTATTCTGAAAGAAAATTTTATACTTACTGCAGCTCATTGCATAAACCAATCCAAAGAAATCAAAGTTGTTGTTGGTGAGTAAATATTTCTTTTACTCCTCTGAGGTGAGAGTAGCTGTTGTCCCCAACTTTCTGTGCCTYARATCTCCCATGAGATGTACTCATGATTCATGAAGGTTTGTTACCTTTTTGTTGCTTTTTATAAYTTCTTGTTATTCYGAYCACACTTCTTTGTAACAACAGGTGCCTCTCTTTCTTYTCTACCAGGTAGCTGGAAGTGATTACAGTCAAATATTCTAGAAATATTAGTTATCAATGTGTTCAGCAGAGCAGTGCTTCTGCAGGAAGCTCATCATGCCTGGCACTTTGGAAGCATCCAGAGTTGTTCTTGCAAGAACCCTCAGGAAAGCTATGACTCATTGAATAGAGCACACAAGAACCAACTCAGATTTACCATTGCTTCCCTTTGAGCCAGGACACAGGATCAACACAGCTTCATCTTTGCACTGTTGTAGTCCAGACCCTGTTCTCTTCTCTAAGCCAGGCTCAAGCTCCTGGAAGTGCTTCCACACAAAATTGCATTAGTTTAGCTGAATCAGCTTATGCCTTTGTGTAAACTGCCATAAAAATCTCCATAGAGCAAATCTCAGGACCAAAGCCAATCCACTTGCTGCTTAGAAATGCTGCCATACCTGTTTACAGTTTCCTTGTGTGGTCTAAG
>JACDOX010000053.1:232660-308339 GCA_014549065.1 Cardinalis cardinalis | reverse complement strand
GAAATTGATGAGTCTGGGGAAGTGTGCTCTGTCCAAGTGTGATTGTGACAGAGCTGGCGGGTAACGACTTTGCAATGTGCTCACTGAGACCTGCAAACTTGGTGCCCTGATCTACTCCTCACTTCTGGGCTGCCTTCCAGCTTCAGCCCAGCATACAGGAGGCACAAAGCTCTGGTTCTCATTGTCTGCCTTCCTTGGGATAGGGGCAAGCGCCACATCACCCACTCTAGCTCCTGGCTGCCKKCATAGTCCAGSTGCTTACATGGGGCTTTGTCCAAATTTCTAGAGGAAAGCCTCTTAGAGGTGSTCTGCCAGCACAAAGCCATCAGTGTGGCATTGCTGCAGCACGCTCACATGTTTTGTGTTTGAACACCGTGCCGTGGTGACACTGAGTGCAGACTTTGCTCTCAGAGGTTTGGTTTTCTATGAGTGGCTGACCTTTGCACTGTGGTGTTTCTCACTCAGCAGCTGCCCCAGAGCCCTGCAGAGCGAGCAGCGGGTGATGCRCAGTGCRCTYGGAGGATGGGCATGGCAGGTCATCGTGGGACAATGTGGCTTCTTCCCACTGTCCTCCTTTTCCTCCAGATGAGGCAGACAGGTAGAGTGTTTGCTTCACCTTGGCTCTGTGCTGCTTTGCCTAATCCATGCAGGTAGCTGTCAATGTTTTTGTTTTGTGGGGCAGGGGACATGAGTGAACACYCGGTGGCTTTTCTGTCTCACCATTATTGCTCCACTTTKCCAGCTGCAGTGTAATGATATCYAGGGCTGAGGYACATGGGGAATTCCATTTTGGAGTGACAATTGTGTCAGTGTAAATTATGGAGTCAGTATGTTGATATGTAGTCTTTTCAAATGCTCACCACAATTAATGGGCTATTCTTCATGTTCTCAAGAAATATGATAATTAAATAATCTTTGCTAACTAATGATAAGCTACTGAGGGACATAATGATGCCCACAATGTTTAACAGCGTACARGGGAATGAAAACTACAGCACCCGCTGTAGTTTTGTACATGACCACAAAACCATCACATCTTCATTTGATAAATCATCCCACCTCCCCTTCAGGTTGGACACTGAGATCTTCCCTACAGAGTAAGTTTATGAATCACATTGTGGACATGATGTGTTTCTTATATTTTATTTTTGCTGTTATCTCTGACTGGAGACAACTGAACAAACACCTGAGTCATCACCATTACAAGAGCTGTGAGTTAGAGGTGGATTTTGACATCCCAGAAATGAGATGGGAGAGGTACTTCGTGGGACACAGAGTGCCCTGAGAGTCTTCAGAATGTTTCAAGGGAGATCTTGCATAAACATGTCTAAAGCAAATTTGAGTGCACTTCTATGCATTTAATGTTAAAATATAGACTGGAAGTTGCTGACAAAACAAAGATGGAAGGTAACTTCTATAAAATTAGGTGTAAAATGACAGAACTCATTAATGAAGTAAAGAAAAAGACCAAGTGAATAAAATCAATGTATTTTTAAAAGAAAGGCTAGTTCTAAAATCCCCACAAACTCCCAAAGTTTTTAAGGCATATGTCAAAGCTGTCCCAAGGTCAGGAAAGTACAGGACAATTGATTAAAACTGTGAGATCTTCGGTGACCTGACCTCAAAAACAAGTGCTAAAGTGCGTAGCTCTGTATAAAAGAATTGCAAACATCCTGACATAAAACCAGAAAAGCTCTGAAGTGAATGTAATAAGATACATGTGATATAAAATCAAGAGCTKATCTAAGTATTTGAATAATGGAAGAAAGAACACGAGTGTTAGTCTGTGCCCAATGGAGAAGAAAGTCTTTCTTCCTTAAGGTCCCAACAAGGAGGAAAGAAACTGCTGAACTGCACTATTCAGGAAAAAATCACATCAAAATTCTTCAAAGGAAAACTCACATCACTTTTCCCCAAAGACAGGATGATAGGCTGTGTGGCTGCAAAAGATGAAGTAARCCTCAGGTCTCTCCTTCAAGGGAGGCTTCTGACATAATTTTATCCGACACTTTTATTGCAACAGAAAGAGAAACAGCTGCAAGTTTGGTGCCAATCTGGTCRAGAAACTGTGCTACTTGATTGAAAGATTATATGGAGTGCAAACTCCACACCTCTGAAGACCTCTGGCACTGGTATTTTCCACAGTAACACGCAAGACAAAAGAGATTGTTTTCTCAGGGCTTTTTTACCTCATTCCAGACTGGAAGGGCTACCATAAGTTAAGAYGAGCATTCAGGCAGTCTTGGGAAACTGAAACACTGGTCCAACATAATTAGAAGGCAATTATGTAAACACAAAACCAAAATTTCACCTTTGGTCCCACAACATGCAACTACAGAGATTTGTAAAATRCGTAATAAAAGCAAGACTTCTTCGTTTTCATGAGGATGAGCAGCTAGGACGAGAAGTAATGGGATCCCACCACTCTAAGGGCTACTCAGATTAGATATTWGGAAACACTTTTTAGACATTATAAGTCTAATTAAGGAGTGCATTAAGCTGTGTGGGTGAGCTGTGGAATCTCATTAGGAATCTGCAGGAGCAGGTTAGACATCTTTAGGAGCAGTTTACTTGCTCTTGCACTGTTAGAGCCAGGAAAAGCTCTCTCACTCTGCTTGTGATCTTGCAACACCAGGACTGAGCTAAAGTAGCATGAGCCATATACAGATGGAAAAGGAATATTGCAAGGATATAGCAAGAGCCCAATACCTCATTTGTTACTAATGCTTTAGTTGTTGATATTTTTTGCCTCTTACCCACACCCATRTTCATCTTTGCCTTAGTACAATGGCTGTTCTGGCAAGCACAGATTGCTCCTTGAATTGCCCTCTGAGAGCTGTTTGTTACAGCTGGGAAACACAGCATAAGATGTGGAAGAAYAGTGCTCTACCTAATGTTGACAGCTTACCAATTTTAAATAACAATACAGCTATTGTTATTATGAAGGCCTTTTGGAGGAATTKTACTATATTTCCTGAAGTGGTGGGGTGTTTGACTAATGTTTGCAAGCCAGCTTTTATAAGCTGCTTGTGTTTTTATGAAGTCACCACAAACCTGTAACCTGCCTGTACATTTTTCTCCTTTGCAGTCATATCAAGTGATGCAAGGTCAACTTGAGAACTGTGAGCAGCTCTGAAAAACTGAAGATGGAAGAATAATAAGTCCCTGTGCTGCTGGCTATGCCCTGGGCAATGACAAAAGCTGTGTTTCTGTAGGTACAAAGTACATTTATAGTTCATTCTATGGGACACATCACATCTGTACCACATTTAGGAAGTGCTGCTGTGTGGCAGTGCCACTGTAGCATAAAGAATAATATTAATTGTTCACATGGCCTTTCATATGACTAACTTGAGCTGTTGCTAACAAATTTAGTAAGACCTTAGCCAGAGGAYGTAATTTAAGTAGCATCAAATTATGCAGCTGTGAGGGATGTATGGCAGCAAAAACAGCTCAAGAAAGTATTCTGTGCAATTGGGTGTGTTCTTTCAGGGGACTGCAAAATCCGTGTCCCAGCAAGGAAGAAACCATATCGGAAACTGGTGATTACAGTAGRGCTCAGATTCCTCTTTCCCAAAGACTGAAACAGACCTTTCACGCTATGGAGCATTTTGTTAGAAAGYAACAGGTTAGATTTTTGACTGATAAAAGTTGGTGTCTAGTTTCAAGGCCTCTGGGACATGCTAAACASCTACAGATCCAAATAGGTAGAAATCCAAGAAATTTCTCCCTTTACAGGATACTATTCACAAAGACTCATTATAATTTCAGTAGTAGTAACATCATGTGATTGAGTTGTATTTCACTTGTTTCTCCTCAAATACCACCTGTTCCATCTGARAGAAATACAATCTGCCTTTCTCTTTTCTTCTAACAGGTTTTCTGCAGTTTTCATGTGGCAACCTAAATAGATTAATAACTACTGACACTGAATTTAATTCCATCAGTTCTGCCTTCATTCAAATTGAACATTAACAATTACTAGTCTTAGTCTATTTTTCTGTCTGATAGAATAACTTTGTAATTTAATGCCAAATTACTATCATGAGCTTATGATTTCAAGTATAGAATACTTGACTTTATTTTTCAATAAAAAATATTTATTAACAGCAGGTACATAACAATAATTATACCAATAAYGGAAGATGGTTAACTTTCAAATACTTTGAAATGCTAAACCCACTTGCCTACTTGCTCAAAATGSGTAAGTTTTAAAAGAAATAAAAATAATTTTCATTTTTCAGACATGTCAATCTTTTTGCATGTGCAAAGTTTTTGTTAATATCTTGAAAAATCTAGCAGAGCCTAACCTGACAAGGACACCTGCATATCCAATTAGATTGTAAAACGCTGCTGTCAAGGAGTTTTCCTTCAAATGAATGTTGAGCAAGTTCTCTTGTTTCCATGAAGAGTTGCTTCCCTGAAAGTGACCTGTTTCCCTGCAAACCATTTTCCTCCACTGTAGGTATCTATCTGTAACTCTAAAGGCTGCTTTTGACTGAAAAACCTGTGTTCCAGCAGGTTGGAATAATTGTGATGAAAACCAACTCAAGATGCAATGGAAACTAGGGGTACTTTCCTGACCATAAAACTTTCTTTATACCAAAACTTTCTTTCATAAAACTTTCTTTCTTGTCAAACAAGCTCTGCTGAGAGGCACTTCAGGGACAGAAATTGTTTCCAACAGCAGCTGCCTGCTCTACAGGGTTCCTTGCATGTCWCTCAGCTTGGTACCTCAGGGACAGCACAGGCACCATCCCCTGCAGAGATGGAAGACCATAGTCCCCATTTCCTATATATTGGCTTAAATCAGGTATTTTTGAGGTCAAGTGGAGGCTGGTGACACCAGCTGAGCATTCACAGAGTGTGTTCAGTGTTATGGACAGGGGTCTTTGCTCTCAGCAGGCAACACATGCTTCAGAGTCCCAGTACCACCATACAGGAAGCATTTTGATTATGCCTTTGCAGTTCAGTTCCCACATARGGCTCAGGAATCATGAACTAGATGGCAGAAAGTCACAGGAATYACAGCAAACCCAGATGCCCATCCTGAAAATGGGGGATCCACTGAGGCCTTGAGCAGAGTGTTGGAGGTCACCAGGGAGGCTGGCGTTCACCCAGCTTGTCCCCATAGCAGGCAAGGGGCCTGCTATTTTCTCCTCATCATGCTCATCCAGCCCTGGGCCCAAGAGGGCCTGTCTTCCCTGGTGTCAGAAATCTGGGTGGGTTATTCCACTCTCCTGAGTACTGTGCCTCTGCCCTGAATGATCTTTGTCTCCATTTCAGCATCAAGCAAGCACTGAGAGGGGCAGTCCAGGGCAGAAGTGGTTGCAGGTACAGCATTGTTGGTAAGTGCTTCTCRTTGTGCCCTTTACTACRAACTATCCTGTTGTCATTAYATTGCAAAGGTTCCATAGTGTTGTTTCCTTACTGCAAGGGKTTCATACCTCCTTGATGTTTCTCAWATGCAGCCCCTCCAAGCACTGACTCTCCCTTCTTCTCACAGCAGCCAACTYCTCACAGGCCTGCTCCTACTCTTTAACAAGTGGCCCAGCAGCAACCCCTTAGGGGTAAGGTTATTTTCTATACTACCTTTATTTTCTTATATTCTATCCCCCTACACTSTCCCACATTTTATTCTCCATATATAAGACACAGAATTCTAGCAGAGTTTTTTTTACCCTTTTGTTGTTCCTCACTGCCTCATTTTATCTCTTGACTAACAGTGAAATGCATGGCTGAATTTATAGAATAGACAGTTTCTTTAAGCTTGGCTTGACCTAGTGTATTTTGTATATGTTAGAAGCCAAATATAAACTAGGGAGGGATGTGGGCAGGTAAGGCTGAGCTGATGTAGTTAAATTAGTGTAATATTACAACTTTATGCAATTTCCTGTGTTGTCCAAGCACTGAAGAATTCCAGATGCCTCATTCAGATATTAGCAATGACTGTTTCAACAGCATGTAGATATTATTCTGGGACTGTTCCATACTTGAAACCTTAAATATWATATTTATTATTGTTGTTTATTAAAAAATAATTTATCACAAATTCTAGGCACTGAAAAATGGTGTTCTGAGTCATAAAATTTGTACTCAACCTACCAGAGTAAAGCAAGAATTGTAATTGCCTTAACTTTGATTGCCTGACCATTTAATTCCCAAAGAGTCTTCACACAAATTGAGGAAACCCAAATATATATGTGGATTTGTAGATTTTTGTATGCAGAATGTTGAAGTTTTAAAAGACAGTAAGTATCTATTTTCTGTTTAAGTCTGAATATATTGCTCTACAAATGAGGCAAAATTCTTCAGTGATGAGGCATGTCTGTCATGAGTGCCATAGCAGTACTGTAATGAAGCCCAAAAAGTTTTATCARAGTTTTCCTTGAAAGCATTATTCTGATTGAAAAGTTCTGATTTTCTACTTGCTTGGCATTTTGTCAGCCCTCTAAAACCTCTCCAAAATGGGTTTGATTTGCTACAGCTTCAGGATTCAGGACTGGTCCATTTTATTTGTACAGCACATTACCTGTAYAGAGTGCAAGGAACTTTGTTCCCTTCTTGGGACCAAAGAAAATTATTGATTTGCCTTAGACTTGTTGGTATTGTCTTATTAGCAACTGCTTTCACTGTCTGACGCAGGGATGTCAGACAAGGAAAGGTAAGAGCCAATGCACAGAGTGGACAAAATGTATGGCCATGCTGAATTGGATACAGAAACTTTYAGCAGCAACAGCAGCAGCACAGTCTTTCTCAAATTGGATAAACGTATCACATTTTCTGAGAATGTTGTCCCAGAAGATTTTGCTAGATATGTTCTTGTGGAAGAGATTTTAGAGTGACTTTGGTGAGCCAGAGAGAAGTTTGATAAGAGGATCCATGTTTATCCCTGAAAGAATTTTCTTCCAAGGTCATTGACATAAAAACCAAGAAAGAAAGAAGGATAAATAAGAGAAATCTGCAACTGCCTGCTCCAATAAGCACTTTGTTTGTTTTTACTGACCAAATAAATGAATAAAGTGTAAACTTATGAATCTTGTAAAAATGTATAAAAAGCATGCATGCTATAATAAAACGGTTTGAAGCCTTCTGAAAATGGAGTGTTGCTTTGTATTGTGACTGTCTCAACAACAACATATTCTGATGAATTAATTGGAATTGTCAGTGGCTTGGAGAACATGTATACAAAAAAAAAATCCTAGGAAATGCAAAACCCACTCATGTATCCAGAGCTGTCTAATTAACTGTGCATGTCATAGAGTGAAATGAGTTATAACAGGAAGTTCCTTGAATTGGAAAGGCTTGCTTGCTGTCACCAAAACCACTGCTGTTCTGATAGCTTCTTGCTTTCTTCCTGAGATACTTTCTTCACCAGTGATATAATGGTTTTGGCTATCATAAAGTGAATGCATTGCATACCCCAGAAATTACAATATTGTTATATGTTATTATTTATACGAAGTATTATTTAAATAATTCACAACTGAAAAAAATTTAAATCTGCAAAGGTAACTAATATTTCAAGACTAATAAAAGCCTCTCTCTTATCATCTGAACCTGACATCCTCTGTCTACCTTATTTCAATCCACAGGAAAAATTATTTGTTTTGCAGCCAGTTCAGTGGTATGGAAAAATTGTGAAGCAGATATTGAGATATTTGAGCCCCTACAGAAAAAGTACCCTGAGTTGAACTTCAAAAGGTGTGTTAGTATGTATTTTGGAAGAGAGAAGAAAGAAGTTACAAATGGGATTGTGGCATAAAATGTACAATATTTTTCCCATTCCCTACCTTCACCACATCCAGTTTTCAAGTGTGAAAGTCACCATTTGGGGATGGTTTTTATAATGGAATTTGTTGATCACTTTGAAAGGAATAGAGCAGTCAACTTTATTCTGCAATGATCACTGTCTGGTTTCCCTATAGAAACTCAAAAAACCCTCTCTGGAGTCTGTCCCATTTGTGTTACTTGCCTGCCACTTTTCTCTGACATATCCTGAACTTCAGGCTGCTAAATGAACTCGATTCAGGAGTGACAGTGCATTGTAGGTCGTGGTGTTCAAGCTGGATAGAAGCTCAAGCCCTGATGGTTGCATATGTCACTCCCTGATATCACTGCTCCAAAGGATACACCCCTGTTTGAATTCCCACAGGAACTCCTTTGAAATCTCTGATTATAGCTCAGTCCTATAGAGAGAGCCAGCCTGATACATGGAGCACTGGGCCAGGCTGGGTTGTGTCCCAGGGACTACAGGGAGGCCATAACACAGGGCTGCCTCTTGCTGACCCATTCCCCCATTGCCATCCATCTCTCCTCCCACCCAGCCCCTCCATGGCCACTTGTCCCAGTTCTGCAGCACTCCTGGTTTATTCATAACCAGTTACAGAGGGCACAGACACCTCTGATGGGCTTTGATTGCTGTCTTTAGCTCCACATGCATTCATGGGGAATCAGTCATCTGAGCTTGTCCTTCCTCACCTCCCAGTTTGCATTGCCAGGCATGAAACACCATCATCAACCTCCTCAGATATTCAGTACCAGATAAGAACAAATTCTGTCTGCAGGGACACTTACCACAGCTGCTGAATTGCACAGAGAACTGCAATCCTCCCTCAAGACACACAGCCAGGCCCACATCATCAGTGCTCTGCCTCAGGGCTCTTTCGGTCTCCGCAGACAGGATAGAGTTTTAACTCGAGTTATCCTGAAGATGCACTTTGAAACTTAAATAAGCTTTTTTGCCATCCTATTTCAATACAGATAGAGGTTTTTTTCCTGTCATAAATGCAGAAGTCAATCTCCAAAAGCAGTCCAGCAGTGTGACAGTTGCACAAGTCTACAGAATCCATGTCTCCCACGGCTTGGAAGTCAGGTTGATGGCAAAAGCCAGTTCCACCACCCAGAAACAGATGTCTGGGCTGTGGGTAGAGGATGTTGGGTGCAGTCTTTGCACTGGTGCTGCTGAGATCATGGTAGGACTTCCCTCCTGCTGAATGTGTTGCAGAAGGAGCGGCTGGTTTGTCAAAGGAACAATTTAAATTATAGCATCTGGACAAAGCTGCAGGGCTGCTGCCCCATGTGGATGCAACAGGCTGGTCAGAGAGTGAGAAAATGGGTTTCGTTTTCTCACAGTGGACTTGTGAGACTTTTTGGGGAGTTGTAGAAATGATGATAACTTGTTAGTATAAACAACATACAGGTGGTATTTTTCTACTCTGTTTTTCTTTTTTTCTCAAGGACTGTTTGTGAGAAAGATGTTTTTGTTAGTTAGCCAATCAAGTAGAATGTGTCAAATCTGTCTATAAAAGAGAGGATTTTTCATATTAAATGTGCTTCTCCTGCAAACCAGCCTTTGAGTGAATTTGTGTCATTTCTGGCTCAACGGTGACAGCCTCATGTCCTCAGTGGAGAGAGTCAGGCAGAAAGACAGAGGAACAGGAAACTGTGTTAAAAAGTCTGAACTCCGGGTAAAGTCCAAATGCTTTCTTATCTCTTCACTGTCCACTTCAGACTGCATCAGTGTTCCAGGAGTTTGCCTGAAAAATCTGCTGTTTAGGTTCCTCTGAGCGCCATCCTTAATAATTTTTATCCTGAACTCCAGGTTAGACCAGTGGGGAGATGTTACCAGTCAAAACTGGAGGAAAAAAAATCTTCATCCAGATGTCACAGATTCCAAAGTGATTTTGCTTTATTTTTCACATGGGATGGGGGGATATGCTTCATCTCAGAGCAAAATTAAGCATCTTACCAACCACCCTTATCCATCACTGAAACTGTAACCAAGAGCTGAAGTGCAATGAGGCTGCCTGTGCATGTGCTCTGTCATCTTCTGGTTCTTCCATAGCCAGGTTTTTTGGCTGGAATTTTGGTAGGGAAAAGAATTTTAATATATAAGTTGAGAGAAAAGGTAAAGAAATATGAAGGTGGAAGTAAAGAAATAATGTATTTTAACAAATGAAATATTAACAAAAATAGCTATTTTAAACAATATGTGCACAGAAAATGTCAGAGCTTGCACCTACAGAGATCATAGAATCACAGAAGGGCTTTGGTTAGAGGGGACCTTCAAAGATCACCTCATGCAACACTGCCTGCCATGGGTAGGGACACCTTCCTCTAGACCAGGTGCTGAAAGCCCCATCCAGCCTGGCCTTGAATACTTCAGGGGATGGAGCAAATGTCAGAGGAGTTCCAAGGTGGCTTTTGTTTTCACTGCCCGGCCATCAGGACACTTGCACATCCTTGAGGGTAGGCTGACAGTCTTGTTATGAGTGCAGCAGCCAAAGGAGAAAATCAGAGCTCCCTGGGGTTACATTCCCTTGTTTGCTCCTCCAAGGTTTCCTGAAATCTGTAACCAAACCACAAAGAGAGTGCTGATGTTCTTTTGAAACAGCCGCAAGTTCATCCTCGTTTAGAAATGCTGATGCACTTCAGATTGGCAAGAAAACCTTTTTTTTTTTCTGCAGGTGGTGTACAGACTTGGCTGATCTCAATCCAGGTGTTTAGCTGAAATCAGTACCCATTTTAACTGCACTAAGCAGCTCACTAGCTGAGGTATGCATTTCCAAAAAACATGTGATGGGTTACTCAGGACAGCTGCCCTTGGCACATCGTGCTGCACAGGGCTGATGGCCAGCCCATAGCAGGAGATGGCATTGACATGTCCCCATCCCTGCCCCATCACTGCTCCATCCCTGCCCCATCACTGTCTGGGCAGTAGGTCTCCAAACCCACTTCCCCTGGGTTGCTGCATTGGGAAAGGAACAACTTCCATGTGAACCAGCTGCTGAAGCAGGACTAACTCCCTCAGCTGCTCCATCCTGAGGAACTGCTGACTTGGCATCTGACACTGCCTGCAGGCTTCATCCTGGAATGAGCAACCCTTCAAGAGGAAGGCAACCCCTAAACAAGGCTGCAGGAAACAGGGTGCAGGACTCCATAATGAAACACGTCACCATATGCTCACTGCGGTAATTAAAGGAAGGGAAAAAGAAATGCCAGTAACTCTTTATAAAGAAACACATGATGAAAGGACTGCCCTTTTAAACCCCACTTTTTATGAAGTTTTCTCAGTGATATGAAAGTTAAATTGTAAACCTGTTGCATTGATGTCAAAGCAATGACAGAAAAAGCAAAGTCAGTGCCATGCATACTGAGTTCACTGTGTCCCATTCCCAAGGACACAGCTGCTCAGTCAAGGAATATCTTTCGTAAAAAAGATCCCACAGCAAGAGGAAAAATGACCATGTAAACTAAGATCTTGTGACAATACAGCTTCTGAAGCTCTGTGTTATTAATTAAACCAATCAAAAAATTAAACAAATCAAAAAATGTTATCAATTAAACCAATTAATTAAACCAGTACAAATTACAAACTTATACCTACAAGAGTTCCTTAGTTGACATAGGTTTAGGTTTGTGAAATGTAGATGGTTTCTTTAAAAAAATAAATTAAATCTGCGGATCCACATTTTTGTGCTGGGTTCTGTGAAGTCCTGTGCTGACATCAAGTGGTGACATATTTTTCCTGCCAAAGGGAGCCAGACTGGCTGTGCTGTGTATGCATGGGGTGATATTCATTGTCACAAGAAGGTAAGGGCAAGTGGTCCCAGGCCACTGGGGGCCTACAGCAGCAGCCTCTGGCAGGTGCTGCCATGGGGATGGACAGCCAGAGTGTGGAAAAGCAGCACAGCCCCTGCAAAGGGGCAAGGGGGGTGAGGTGAGCCTCCACAGTGGCAGACACAGGAGGTGCTGTCTGACACCCACCAAATGTGACCACTGGCAACAGCTCTCCCTTTGCTAGCCAACAAAGCTCTGGCTGGGAGAGGGACAGTGGGGCTTGGTGGCCTCAGGGGACTGGGGAGAGCACGGAGAGCTCATTTACTGAGGAAAGCTGGACACACAGCTAACCAGAGGATGAGAGGTGCAGTTGATGGGAAGTGCAGTTTTATTTGTGGATTTACCCATGGATGTTCAGGTCAACCACACTTTGTTAAAAGAACTGCGTACTGAAATAATAACTGGGGATTTATGGTATGAAAACACAGAATGGTCTCAGTTCCTAACTTCATAACATAACATTAAGTAAAAATCCACTCTTCCCATCACTGGTTGCTGCTCTGAGTGCTCTGTGTTTCCTGCTCTTCCCAGGAGCCAGCCTGTTCTGGGAGCCCTGCAGCAACACTGCCATTGCATGCCAATGGGTTTATCCTTCCTCTTGTCCAGGCCTGGGAAGAAGGGTCACCCTGTCCACAGGGTGCATATCTCAGCAGCCCAGGTAGTGTTTCTGTCCTCTCCAAACCTACGCCTCCTTTCACAGCCTCCATCTGGCTGTGTGTCTCTGAGTGACTGGAATCCTGATGTCCGGAAAAGTTTTCCATGCTCTCCTTCATGACTGAGCATTACAAACCAAAGAGTGAAAAAGAAAAATGTCATATCCATTCAGATGCATCCCTAGGGGGAGAAAATCATGTTTGTGGGCTTGGTTGCTCCAAAAGCTGGTGGGATTTGCCCATTGCCACTTGGTAAATGTTTTGTGGGGACGATGTACAAAAGGGCCACATCATGTAATTGGTCCCTGAGGTCATTGCCCAGCCTGTGCTTTGGTATGGTGCAAAGAAACGTTTGTGCTGCTCTTCTCCACCCACGCTGTGTTCCAGTAAGTGAGTGCTGAGGTATGGGAGGAACATCCAAATCTCAGAGCAGCTCTCAGTGGCACTGGCAAAGGGCCCCACAGTGGACAAGGGCACGGAGGGAAGGGCACTGTTGTGCCACTGAGCTGGGCGTTAATTTTTTTGTTTGCTTTGGGTTTGTTTTTTGAGATTTTTCCCCATGTGTTGACATTGCAGCCAGGATTTGCCCTTAGAGGTTTTGTTTTCTCATGAGCTGGTGGACTTTAAACTTCACCATCTCTGCTGCAGCCATTTCCCACAGGAGCTGCAGGAATGCAGGCAGGCACCRTTAGGCTCAGAGGGTAACCATGGCAAGGTGCTCTTGGATGATATTCTTCCTTCTCTCTGCCCTTTTCCTGCAGACAGAGCAGGCAGGTATGGCTTTCGTTTTGTTGCACCTTTGATTCTGATTTGTGCTGCTGCTTTTCTAAAAACACCAGTAATTTTGTATCTTGTGTAATGGTTTACTTTTTAGCACAGAGTGAAATCAATGAAAACAGTCCATTCCTTATTTTCTTTAAATTTCTGCTGGTTATTTCATGCAGCTAAGTGAAAACTGATGTAAGCTAATGGGGCAATGCAGTTTTGAAGTATCATCATTTATGCCAGAGTAATATTTTGTCTTTCCTTACAATTTTGTGTCCCAGGTATTAAAGCGAATTTTGTTTTATATTTCTGGTTGCTGCTGAAATAAAAATGAGAGAGTCCTATGGAAGAGGCCAATATTCATGCTTGTTATAGCTCAAAGAAATTTATGTTTCTGTATTAATCCTCCATGGTTTGTCAAAAATCTGTAGAAGCTGAGGGCCTGATGTAACTAAATGCCACCTGAACAGGAAGCCTGTGGCACCAGCTCATGGTGACTGTGGTCTATTCCCTCTCTTTTTTCTGTATGCTTCATCCCAGGCAAGGAAGAAAAAGATGGTGTTCTCTCAAGAAAGTCAAAGCACCCTGCAGCAGAAGTTCACTGCCAGCTGTGCTGCATGTGGCAGAACCACTGCACAGCAGAAATATGTGCTGGAGTCAGATAATATTTAAAATGCAGAACAGAGTCATGAAGCTTTTCATTTTTTAGTATTATGTGCAAGACAGTTGCTTATGGGATATCCTTTAAAAAGATAACTAAATATCTGTACACAGTGTTGGAATAATTTTGCTATTGCTCTCACTTTTTCCAGCTCTATGATTATTGATTACTTCAACCAGCAGTGTTGGGTCCCCAAACACTGTAYAAAAGAGAAAAAAACCTGAATATTCCCTGCCCCAACACATTTGCTTTCCAAGCACAGAAGAACTGRCAAACACGTGCTGACACACATGGTCACACGTTGCTTCATGGGGAAGATGAGGCTCCAGGGTGGCAGCAGCTGCCCAGCTGGCAGGCAGCTTTTGATGGAGGTGTCATTTGCAAAGAGGAGTTTTGAGATCTGTTAATTGTTTTCTCCTCCTCTTTACTCAAATCTCAAGGATTACAGTATCTTCCACATAAACAGTGGTATGGGATGTAGCCCTCTTAGCTATGAGCATTGGTGAGGGGTTGTTTTTATTTACTCCCCTTAAGAGAGAATTGATTGAGAACTCAGCCATGTTATGGCTTTGCTTCTCAGCAAAACAAAATTGCCATGAACTAAGGCTGAAGAGCATCAGYTTGAATCCACCATCATAACTTAATACCACTAATACCCACTTCTACCAATGCATCTGWGACCCCTGTGCAGTCACAAAATGGCCTTTGCCTTTTATAATAACGTTTTTCCCCTTTCCCTGGCTGTGCCACCACACCCTGCTCTGTATGTCTTGTACAGGAAGGGTTTCAAGTTCCCACTGCTTGGGAGCAAGTCAGGCTTTCCCCAGAAGTAAAAACTCTCAACTCCTCAGGTGAAYTTGGGCTAAGACAGTAGAGCTCTTTAAGTATGTAAGTTTAATAAGGCTGAAACCCCAAATCAACCTAAATTATTTCTCTTAAAAAAGAAGGTAGAAGTATATAAGGAAATTAATCTAAGTACTTATATTAGTGTTTTGTCATGCAATGTTCCAGTATTTATATCAGCTCATGATGCAAACAGTGTTATCAAGAGACAGAGACGTGCCAGYTCCATCCTTCTGGAGGAGGTCCTTCAAGGCAGCTTGGAAAGAGAATGCCTAGAAGAGAGATGTACACATGAAGAAGCAAGAGAAGTATTTGAAAATGATGAAATGCTTGTAAGTATTTTGTTTCCCTGCATGCACAATAAAAACTGCTGCTATGATCCTTYACTTGTGAAACACAAATCTGCTCCATTTGTTTGGGTTTCTCTCCAAGTGAAATCTTTGCATTTCCCATCTCAGCAGGTAGCAAGCAGGTGTCTTCCATGGTCAAAATGGAAATGAGGAGGTCAGCTCTGATATTGTTCAAGTCCTCTCCAGAAAATGATGTGTCATGCTGCTTGTATTAGTAAATCCTGTGGCTGCTGTCCCATCCTGACCACACACAGAAATGCAGCTTTAGCATCCCTTAGGGACCAGGAGGGGCAAAGGGGTGTTGGTCAGCAGAAGAGCACCTGGAGGGCAGCACAAAGGAATTCCAGCCACTCCAGACAGTAAATTGGGTTCATCAGGGCCCAACTCAAATGCCTCTATGCAAATGCATGCAGCATGGGGAATAAATGAGGGGAGTTAGATTTGTGTGGGACACTGGAAAAGGTTGTCCAGAGAAGCTGCGGATGCCCCATCCCTGGAAGTGTTCAAGGTCAGGCTGGATGGGCCTTTGAGCAGCCTGGTCTAGTGGAAGGTGTCCCTGSCCACAGCAGGAGATTGGAACTTGATGATTTTKAAGGTCCCTTCCAACCCAAACCATTCCGTGATTTTATGATTGKGACAGAGGGAACCAATACACCAGCAAGTAGTGTGACCTATAGAGAGAGGCTCCCTTGGTGAGTAGCTGCAAATTCCTTTGCACCAGGGGCTCYCTAGACGTATATAGAGATGGATGCTGTGCCCTTTAATGGGAACCTGGATGGAGTTTTGTTTGCAGGGAAAGCAGAGGAAAGAGCTGTAGGGCTGCCCATGGGCAGGCAGGTGCTTTGGGAAAGGGGTGGGCAGAGGTGTGGCTTTGGGGAAAGCAGCTCCAGGGTCAGCTGCAGAACCCAGGGAGATGCAGGGCACAGGGTGGAGGTGGCCAGCAGYGGTGCCCACAGCTCTGCCCTGTGCTGACCCCTCTGCCTCCAGCAGCACCTGCCAGGGGCCAAGGGGGATGGGACAGGATGGGGTCACTCCCCAGGCTGCTGCACGCCAGAGAGRCAATAGCCAGCCAGTTTTTTCAGGGAGCTGCATTGCTAAAGAGTCCAGATGTTCCTCTCTGGCCTGTGAAGTGTTTATTTTCCTGTACAGCTTCTTAGGAAACAATAAAGTAAGCAGTAGGCAAAGCCCCTCCCTTCTCATGTGTATATTTGCTAGCAGCACATTATAGTTGTGCAACTCTGTAAACATTAAACCACTGTATATATTCTCTCATAATGTTTTTTGGTTTAGCAAAATATTTATGACATATTACATTATTTGGGAATTAAAATCTAATTTCCTTTTTTTTTTCACCCAGAAAATGTTTTGGGATATCTACTATGGTAAGCTGGCCTCTTGATTTCTCTCCTTCATAGTACTGTCAYATGATAAACATTATGATTCAGTCTAATACTGGTTTTCTAAGAGTTTATTCTATGAGAAACAATCAGCCTCTATTTGTCATGTCTGTAGTAAAGCAGAAGAAAAATTCTTGAYRTGAAATGATTTTTAAAAAGTAATATACAGGAAAAACCATTTAAATCTGCAAAAACAATAAAAGTACAAGATGGGTAAAGGTTATCATAGTAAATAGGCTACTTCTTTTCCTGAATCTGAAACAGCCTGGGACATGAGAAAGTGTGTTTTGCTGATACAATAGAACAGCACAGTTCTACCAGAAAAATCTCCCAAATACAGAATTAGCTCTTAAACCTGGGCAAGACAAATAGACATTAAAAGCTACTGASCTGTCTAAAAACTCTGCACAGTGGGATTGCATCAATCCCTGTCAGGTGCCAAGGCAAGAAACAAATCTGTAGAAGCTGAGGAGGGCCTGATGTAACTAAATGCCACCTGAACAGGAAGCCTGTGGCACCAGCTCATGGTGACTGTGCCCTATTCCCTCCCTTTTTCTGTATGCTTCATCCCAAGTTTTTCTCTTGTTTTTAACTTAGCTATTATTAATTTCTAATCTTAGGTTTAAAGAGTGGAAAAGGAGGTGGCAAAACCAGCAGTCAGTAATAATTTTCTGCCCAAGCCACTAAATCACTGAGTCCTGGGAATCATTGCATAGAAGAATCCCATCAGTGCTACAAAGGTTATGAAGAATGATGCTAAATATCTGGCATTTTATTGCTTTTGTGAGGGTGGGATTAGTTTCTAATTTGAGTCATTGGATATTTGTACTAAGCATGTCATGCAGGCTTCCTCTCTAGCCTAGGATGAGAGAAGGGAAACCAGTTCAGAATGGCCCCTCCAAACAAGCTTGGCCATAATCAGGACACATTACTGACTTCAGCCTCAGGGGTGGCTTTCTTGCTGTAGTTAAAAGCAGTGTGTTCTGTCTCCTTCCTAAAGAACAGCAGTGTGTGTTTCCTTCTCTGTGATGTTCTCTCTAACATTTTGGAGAGTGTTGCATTTGAAAAGTGGCTTTTTCCTCCTCGCTAAACAAACACATTTTTTCATCCTGTCTTCCAATAATCTCATTTTCTAGACCTCTGGTATCTGTGTTGCTTTCTGCAGAAAGTCCAGGGCA
This sequence comes from Cardinalis cardinalis, assembly GCA_014549065.1. Classification (NCBI taxonomy): domain Eukaryota; kingdom Metazoa; phylum Chordata; class Aves; order Passeriformes; family Cardinalidae; genus Cardinalis; species Cardinalis cardinalis. The sequence continues at coordinate 290,870 of JACDOX010000053.1, read as the reverse complement.
GTGGATAAATCTGCATTGTGAATAAAAGAGGAAGCATTTATTTATTTATTTATTTATTTATTTATTTATTTATTATTTATTATAAAGGCTGAGCACCCACCACCCACCTAACTGCTGGGTCACCCCCCAGCTCTGTTCTCCACTGTTTTGTCCCTTCAAGTCAAAATTGTTGTAGTGGCAGTTTGCTGGATGTCTGCTGTCAGGGCACTTTGCCTGAGCTCACACTTGTCCCTGGCCCTCTTTTATCAACAGTATAAACTTGGCCATTGCCAATCTCTCTTTAAACATCACTTCCCAAAAGTTTTGTGCAAGCCTTATAGCAGTCTGCTCTCTGAATGACAATGTCTTTGGAGACATTTCTATTCTATCATGTTCACTGATTGCCCCTAGGTCCCTTATCCTATAATATGATTAGATTTAAATGGTTTTAATTATTTTGATCTTGAAAAATGTATGTTGGTTTTTACTTCCCACCTTTTAATATTGTTGTGTGCTTACAGTTTAACCATAGCTTGCCAGTAACAGAWATCAGGCCAATTTCTCTATACTTCTTTAAATCTTCTCTTTCCTCCTTTAATAAAGCTAGGTGCTGGATTTATTTTCTTTCCAGCACAGATTTCAGAGGCTTGAATCCATCTAACTGCTTCAGGCTGCAGGGGTAACCCCTCCCTAGCTCCAGCTCCTCAATTCTGCCTGCTCAGCTGTGCAGGTGAGATTCCCCCAATTCACCCAAAAACCCTCTCTGGAGACCTACATTGGATATGCTGGTGGCATCTGACTGCAGATGGGTTGAAGGTGGTAATTCTTTCAGCCAGTATTTTAGTACATCTAACACTCAAAGACATAGTGCCCATAGCCTAAGCAGATGATGATTGGTGGTTTTTTCCCCAGTAGTTGGCAGAGTTTTCACTTTTCCGTCCCCAAAATCATGTGGGGCAGCTCGCTGACTGAATTAACCTCTCTGACGAGGTGTTAATTTTTAGAAAGGTTGGACAGCATGTCCCAGGTTAGGCTCTCCTGGCTTGCTCACTGATAGCCTATGTCTATAAGAAGTAGTTGTTACTTGGATCATGGTTTCAAGCTGCTTAGGAGTCATTCCTGTGGGCAGCTTGAAGGGAARCTCGCAGCTCTGCCTGGTGCTTCACTCACAGTGAGGACAGCCTCTTGTTTCAATGTTCAGTTCAGCAGAAAGAGCAAGCTTGCTAGTGTCTGAGCTGCTGCATGACAATTGTGCAGATATAGAAAAGTTATATTTCCTCCTATTTTGATGTTGCTTGCTATACACTTGCTCTATAATTTTGATGCCAGCTTTTTCTGTCCAGTACATATCAATCTAACACGGGAGACGTAAAACMCCAGTCTTATATCACATTTGTAAAAAAGCAGGAACTGTGACTCAGTCCTTTTCCCTGAATTAGAGCATCCATCCTCCAGAAGGAGGCTCTGCCTCTGGGCAGCTCCCAGCCTCTCTGGCAGGGGCTGCAAGAGCACCTCTGGAAGGAGATTTGAGCTAAAATTTCCCCTGAGGAGCAGTTCAGGGGCACTTAGCCCATTTCCTTCCAAGCTGCTCTCACAACACCTCTCTGAACAGCTCATGTGCTGGGATGGGGGCTGTGTAATTTGGGATCTGTGCTGGTGGTGACTCCTCCCTCTCCATTTCTTCAGGTGGCAGGAGGTGCTCCTCAAGCCCCTGCCAGCACAATGGTGTGTGTGAGGACAGCATCCGTGGCTACACCTGCACCTGTGCTGAGGGCTACGAGGGAGAGAACTGCGCTTTTGGTAAGGCACTGCCCCCTTCTGAGGAGCCCCACCTCACCTTGTCACAGGCTGTCCCCATGAAAGCACACCCAGCTCTGCCATGGTGCCACTTCCCATGGTTTGGGGTAAAACCCACAGTTCTGCCGGAGCAGGGTGATGTGTGCTGCCTGCCTACAAAACATTATGGAATCCTGAGGTTCCACAGGCTGTCCCTGTGCCCTGAGCCTCCCTTCTCTGGGCATGCAGCAAAAGAGCTGAAACCAAAGCACCTCATGGGTACCCCCCAAAGCCAGCCCTGCCCCTGCCACCTGTGCTGCCTGGCTGCTTGTCCTGCTGTGGTCCCAGGTGTGTGGCGTGAGGACCAAGGCTGCAGTGCCAGGGTGGCTTCCCAGGCACCCTGGTGCCTCAGAGGCCACACACCCCCACAAGACAGTCCCTCAGGACAGAAGGACTCCAGAAAACAAACTGTTTCCAGTGGAAGTGAAAAGCATAAAGTAAAACAGATGTGTTTTGGCACAGGAAAACCCCAGGCCAGATACTACATTTTTATATCTGCCAGGTTCTACTTTCCAGCCCTRACATCAGGATTTCTGCTGGTTCAGAGGTCCCCTGGGGTGGGAGACGCCCTGGCTGCAGCAAGGCAGGGTCGTTCTGTGTGTAAGGGGTGTGACTGTGACCAGCTTCTGGGGAGCACAGGAGGTGACACAGCTTGGACCAGTGCTGGGAACTAGATCATCTCAGAGCCTTAGGCAGCCATGTTATACAAGATTTTTTGCTACCTATGAGCTATATCAAMTAACAGTTGCTTTGTGCTAAAGATTTAAGTGATTGCTTTGCTATGGAAAGTCGAGCATGTTTTGAAGTTCATACTCCCTTTTTTTTTTCTTATCTTTGGTAGCTGATGTGTGCAAAATCAAACAAGTGTGCAAAATGAGAGCTACTGGTTTTTGTCAAAACCAGAAACCTTAGCTGCCTTCTTCCTCAAGCAATACTTGTCTTCAAACTGTACAGCAGCTCCCCTTGCTGCACATACTTGGTGTTTTGTTTAAAAACCCATGGCACCCTTTCCCAGAACTCAGAGGTGCAGTGTCTGCTGCAGGGAGCTGCAGGGGGASCAAGTTTGCAATGAGTCTGTGAATGCTGCAGAGGCTCAGCTTGCTCCAAGTTCTGCTTAACAAGGGGAAAAACTATCCCAGTGGTAACTACTATCAACCCACATCCACACAAAGGGAATAAAAAAAACCATAGAGGACTCAAGCGATGAAGGAATACTCCATGTTTTTCTTCTGCTTGTTCTGTTTAGCTAAAAATGAATGTCACCACCAAGCAAAGGTAGGATGTGACCACTTCTGCTATCCAGGAAGGGATTCCTACCGCTGTTCCTGTGCTGATGGCTACGAGCTTGGGAAGGATAAAAAACAGTGCATTGCATTAGGTAGGTGTGAGCATGGAGGTAAAGGGGGCATCTGCTCAGGGCTGCATGGGCAGGCCACCATCTAACRGATGGGATCAGCCTGCTTTGAGCCTAAAGCAGTATTACTGGGTAGAAAAAGGAATCTAGGGACCACCACCCAAGATGCCAAAGTAATGGTGAAAAAAGGGCTATTAAATCAGAATGTTTAAGTATGAATCAGCAGAGGGGACTTGCACCACCCTACATATCACTYACTGGACCAGGTTTTCCATTCTTGTGTTTGGTAAAGAGTAATTCTGCTGAACACGTGTTTGCTTGGGAATGAGAATCRGTTGATTGCCATCAGGTGACCAATGGTCTAATAAATGAAGGGAAACATTTGCTGCCAATTTAATTAGCTTGAAACAGTAGCCCTTTTTAGTTCTTYAGTCTCATATTAGGTATCTCATTCAATTTCATCCCCTTACAAAGTAGGTCTACTAAAACCACAGCAGTATATTTAGACCTGTGTCTGTATTAGCACAAGTGGGGCAGCCAAATAGGAGTTCAGCTGTGGAGCCACGTTTTTGGCAGTGAAAGACTGATGTCCACACTCAGTGCACACTTCAGGTGGGCTTTACATCAAACTGGCCCAGTTCAGTCCTGTGGACTAAGCACCAGTCAGCTGTGAGAGCATGTCATGTGTGCACCTRGAAGGTGCCCTGTGGTTTAGCTTCACCTGAAAAGGATCCAGCTTGTGTGACCCAAACCTAAACCAAGTGGAAGTGTGACAAATGCAGATAACTGGGTGATCCAATCAAAAAGCATGTGTGTTGTTTGAACCAGATGAGAAAGGCATGCATGTCCCTAGAGTGGCAGCTGTAACAAGGAAAACCCAGGATTTACCTTGTCCAGACTGGGCCACAGCTCTCAGGTATTTGACACAATTTGAATACAGGATACAAAGATGAAAAAACAAGATGTTCTTATAGTTGGCTGGAGAGGAAGCCTCGTTAGTGAAACGAAGCACAGTGAAACCTGGTCCCTACAAGCCTAACACAGTSACCATGCTCAGCCCATTGCTAAACTATAATGGCTACAATTGCCAAAGAAATTATTCCAATTTTCACCAGCTGAGACATTGTCATTCTCCTTTTCCTTTGCATAAAAGCAGAACCCCAAAGTCTAGGTGGAACAGTAGGTATTTGCAAGTATTAGCGATCTCGAAATGATACAGCTGTCTTGAAATAATACAGCATGAAGTTTTGATTTATTTTCTTTTTAATTCATTTGTTAGATGCATGTGCATGTGGCAGACTTCAAGAGAGTGATAACCTTATAAGTGAAACCAGGAAGAAAAGTGATGAACGATTTCCTTGGCAGGTATTCTAGCAATTCATGAAACCCATCACTTCATCCTCACGTGGATAGTGCTATCTATTATSTTTTTGCATTTTCTTAGGTACTGCTGCTAAACCCAAAAGGGAAAGGTTTCTGTGGAGGAGTGCTGCTAAAAAGTAACTTCGTGTTGACCACAGCAGAGTGTGCCCTTCTGCACAGCCATTTCCAAATCAGGGCTGGTTCTGGTAGGTGATCCAACATTTTTCCTTGCTGCAGCACATTTCAGTATTGACAAGCTAAATTTTAAAAAAGTTTACTAAACTTCTTGCTGCATAAAAATATTGTTAAAGGAAACAAATATGATGTTATTTCATTTAAGCACCTCAGTAGAGTATCTGAGCTAGAACTACAGCTACCCCACATTCCCCTTTGCAAGGCAAGCAGAAAATGCCTCGAGCACAGCTCAGAACTCAGCACTCAGAGATCAGCTAAACATGGTGGATTTAGTGGTGACTTGTTTCATGCCAAAATCCACGTTAGTGCTGCATATTCATCCTTACTGCTGAAATTATTCATGCTCCTACCAGCATKAAAAAGCTGCCAGTGTATTATTGTTCATTTCCCTTTACTGCAGAGGGAGAATACCTTTAGCAGCACGTGTTTCTCAGCACGACCAGGCAGTTTGCATGCAGCTTTCTGGTCTCTGATAAACTATTCCTAAGAGCAGACAAATGTCATTGCTCCACAGGGCCTAATGGAACAAGTGGAACTGGGAAGATAATGCAGATTAGGGAGAAGCACATCCACATCCGCTACGATGAAGACACTGGTGAGAACAACATTGCATTGCTACAACTTCAAGAGCATGTTGAGTGTGACAGCTCCCACCTTCCTGTGTGCATCCCTGAGAGAGACTTTGCAGAACATGTTTTAATTCCAAAACTGGCTGGTACAGTCAGTGGCTGGAGAGTGGAGGGTGATGAACTTCAAGGCGAAGAGCTGCAGGTTTCATACCTGCCTGCTGAGGACTGCAAGCAAATCCTCAACATCACTCTCACAAACAGGCAGTTCTGTGGGCACCTCCAGGAGGCTGCAGGCAAACACCTGGCTGGAGGAAGCTTTTTGGTTACTGAGTACAAGGGCACGTGGTTTCTGACTGGTATCCTGGGATCCTGGCCGCTGGAAGACACTGACTGGGAAACRCTGCTTTTCACCAACACTGCAAGGTATATGGTATGGGTTAAACAAAAAATAAAGTAAGACTCAAACACAACCAACTCCCAAGCACCAAGCCCCTACCAATCATTGCAAGGAAACACATGGATGCAGCCAGTATTCCCATTTGACTCTACTACTATTTGCAGCAATGGAAGTTGCAACAATGACATGTATTTAACTCCAGTTTATACAGAAAAGCCTGTTTGTCTTTCCTTCTGCTGACACACAGTACCGTGAGTCATGATACAGTAAACCTAGTTATTGAACTAAAAACTGATTTAAGTTTAAATTTCCTAGAACTGTTCATCCTGAACCTCAAAACATGTTGAATATTTTTCTGCAATTTCAAATGTTGCTAGTACCCTGAGGTTTGATTCAGCAAATTTATATTCTTATTTCAGGATCCATACAAGTCAAACTTAAAAGACAYGGGGAATGTCAAGGTTTTAAATGTCTATGTTGAGGTAGCACTTGACAATTTCATCACACTGAAAAATGCTTCCCCTTATACATGGAATTTATGTTTTCCCTTATGAATGATGCCCATTTCAGTTAGAGGGTAAAATAAAACCCAACTGTCAAAGACAACAAAAAATAAATGTTTTTTTAAAAACAAAAAATTTGTTTTTAAAATAATTTTAAAACCCCCAAACTAAAATCTCATCGGTCTGGAAAAAGTTATATTGTACCACCCCCAAACAAACAAACCGATCCCCAGGGTAGTAGCACTTAAAATTCTGGATCCAGTGGTAGTGTTTTCCCCAGAAGCAAAATAAAACAGAGTATGGATAATTTAGCTACATGAGTTTTTGTTCATCATAACAAAAATTAAACAAAATATGACCATAATTTAAAAAAAACCCAAAGCCATCTGTGGGCACCTACCACATCTACTCAAACCCGTAAGTATTACTGACACAGTAAAGCTTTTGGTGTATTTAATACCAGCAAAATTATTGAGACTTCAAAAAAATTGGAAACCATGTAAGAAGAACATTACTTCCACTCTGTGGAATGGATTAACACAAGCAACAAAGGCTGATATTTCTCTCTGAAGGATAAACACAGAAATAGTAACATGAAGTACTTTATAAAAGCTTTTAAGTAGTTGGGAAGGAATTTGGAATGCTTTGCTTTATTTCTTCATGAGATACTTTGAATGATGTAGAAAGCCTGTGGAAACTACCATTTCAAAGTCAACATTTCATTTCAATGCACTTTGTAACCCTGGCAGCCTTGACCATTCTGGGAAAGGAGCCACAAACAGTTGCTGATATTTCAGCCCTGGACATGAGCCAGGCCATTGACAGTGCTCCTGGGGTCACTGGGAGCAGCTCCACTGGGCAAGCTGAGTATCTGAAGAGTACTTGCATGGCTAAGATGCAATACTCAACAACACACTGTTGACAGTGGAGGAAATGGGTTCTGCTTGCTGACCACAAGTTTCTGATGCTGATGGGATATGTAGCCTTTGATGTGACCCTGGCAGAAGGAGAAAAAGGCAGAGTTAGTACCTAGAGCTGGTAACACAATCCCTACAACCCAAGCTAACACCTACAAGCTTACCATAGCAGAGCTGTTTATRCTCACTCACCACTGCACTACTGTACCTAAACAGCCATGAGGGTCCAGTTTAGGTAACTGGGTCACCTTGGAGAGCCAGCACCAAGCAGGAGCCACATCCCTGTTTGTGCACTAAGGGYGCTGTCAGACTGAGAGCCTCCTGCCAGGGCCCCCCATGGCCCTGCTTACACTGCCTCCAGGAGACAAAGCGCTACAGAAGTGTTTCTAAATTCACTCTTGCTCACTTTAAAGTGAGGATTTTAATCAATTAGTATTCCATACCTAATAAACTAAATGACAAAGTAGTATGAAACAGAAAACAGAGTAGTGGTTACTTTTCTTGCTGACATTACAATGATGTTTCACAACCTCTGATTTAATACAAATATTTCAATTTCAAGCTTTTATCCATTCACAAGCAGTTGAGATTCACTTAGAGTAAAAGACAAAATGCAGAACAGAACCAAAGAAATCTATTTTTTTCTAATTTGAGAAGACCAAGAGTCTCCTACTTCAAATGCAGAACAAATCTTTTTGGTGCCAACTGAAAGGTTTCTATTTTTAAATCAATRCTTCTGCATATGTAGAAATGTCAGTATTGAATTTGTAATGTGAAATTCAACTTCAATTTTAACTGATTCCTGCAAAAAAGGCAGGAACTAGAGGAAGTCCTCAGGGCAAATGAAAACATTTCACTTTGAGCAGAAGTCTCTCAAAAAAACCACAAGAAAACCTGGGATTACTGATGAGTTTTTTGTCATAAACTGTTATTCTCTATCTAATATTTTTCACTGTCAGAAGTGTGGAAGCACCAGACAATAAGTGGTCAGCACTTACCAAATATATGAGGTTAGCTAAAATACACTGGACTTCATCAATATCAACATCATCTACTTGCATGAACTTCAGAGCAATCAGAAAAGCATCTAGAGATAGCTGATGAGTTTTGAGCAGTAAATATCTGAAAGAAACAACAGGAAAAATGTGTTACTGAGAAATAATCACTTTAAAATTCTGTTTCTTAGAAAAATGGTCTTTCTACAATAAATTCACCCTCTCAGAGAGAACTAAGGAGCATCTACAATTCTATCCCAGTCCCAGGTGAAACCATATTAAGTATGCTTTTCCAAAAATGTAGGGTTTTTTATGCTTACACTTTCTTGAAGAGATTTCTGTATGTGATAATTTTCAGCTTCTCAAGGATAAGAAAGATTCCACATCGAATAAAGAAGGTCTCATGCTTTGTTAGAGCATCATTCAGAAGGAGAAGATTTCCTTCACTGCAAGGATAAAGAAGTTAAAAAGTGAGGTCTGACATCAGTGAGAAAAGAAAGTATGACTTGGTAGGAATATGCTTCCCCTGCCTTCCTCAATCACCCCAAAGAAACACTTTTTACTTAATACTTTCTGAACACAAAGCAGAAAAGCAAGCATCATACCTCACAGACTTTGTTACTTCAGCAAACTGCATAAGGTCATACTTTTTTAAGAGCTGAACAGTTGGCATATGGCCCTGAAAAATAAATGGTGTCCAAGTTTTCCAGGGTAAAGTTAAATACATTTTAAATAGAATCTAGTAAAAAAATCTAGCTAAAAAATTGTTAAGAGAAAAAAATAATTTTTAACCACTTTTTTTTTTTTTTGCTATAGAATACAAGTGAATAAAAGTATTTGCAAGACAACCACCTCATCCCTCTCAAACACCTTGCAGCACAAGTCAGAATAACTACTGATTTATCATGATTTAGGGACAATTAATACTTCATGTTAGGGAGCAACTATCAAACTTGTAGAATCAAGATCCTGTGACATGAGGCCTTGGCAGGTTCAAATTTTATGTCACAGTTGTATCATTTAATCTACAAACAGAAGAACTGCAGGAATCCCAAGCATTTCCAAAGGAATATGAGCAGTGCTACAGCCTTGTCAAGTGTTATCTCAGTCTGTAACAGATTTTTTTCTTCTCTATGCCTCCATGTGGAAATAAAAATGTCCTCTCAAAAAACAAACATCACCACCATGCCCCTCCCCCACAAAAAAAAAAGGGAGAGAAAGGTTAATTTTAAAGAAACAAAATTAATTCTTATTGTTAGATCAGGAAAGACTGAACCATCTATAGACTCAAAAAGAAACTTTATCTTTTATCCCCTGCACAGCAAAGATCAGAATGCACATTGACTTGGTCAGACTTTAAATTTAGTTACATCATGCTATGCTGTTGCTAACTCCTTTCCTGGACGAAGGATTAGCTGAGAGCAGAACTGAGCTGCAGGTTTACTGAGAGCTGTTAGGAACAAAAAAGCCAACACACAAGCTATTTTAGTAGTTTGAAGTTAGTGTTAATGTTAAGGCTCTGATTTAAAAAAAAGCAACTGTAAATACAATGAMCTTTATCTAGTTTCTTCAATGCCTCTTGTACACTAAAACTGCTTTAGAAAAGCCACAGTAATTCTAGGCACTAACAGACCAACCAGTTTAAGGYACCCAGTTGGGAGTGGGACAAAGATTTAGGAAGACTGTTAATAAAGGTTTTAGGAAGACTTTTTTTTCCTTTATCAACCCTATCATTGATTGATCTGAAAACAACCACTAAGAAAGTCAACAATTAAAACAAGGAAAACAGAAGCCAATTATCATATCCACTATACTCCCCCTTTACCCACTTGACACAGCAAGGGATTGGAAAGGGAGCACTGAAAGGAAAAAGCAGGGAAGTCATAAATAGGCCAGGGGGAAGATGGAAAATGGCAGCTCAATAAAGGCAGATAGCATTCTACTTTGGGAACAGGGCCAGAACAGGAAACTCTAAAATCTAGTTCCTGTCCCCTCAGTCACAATGAATTAATACTCAGCATAATCCACTAATTCAGGGATACACAAATGTTAGCACAGCACATGGGAAAAAACAGGAACAAGAAACAGATGTGCTTAATTCTTTTAATATAAATATTAAATGATCAAATAGTAACAAGTCTTCACTGATTTTTCAGAACCAAAATGCTCTGCCTCATGACCCTTCTGACACACCTTGAATGGGAAATGTAGGAGGTACAAATAAAAAAGCCAAAGACAGGCTGTAGCTGTGGCAAACCCCTCYCAACAGTCCTCAGCCATCTGTTTGCACACCTTCTTTCTTCCACTAGGTTAAAGAGGCAGACAAATTTGTTCTGTTGAATTCACACCTTCCCTGGCTTTTGTGTGCAGTTGATCAGCAGAGAGGCACTCTGCTACAAGACAGAAGTCACACTGTTGAGTGCTTCTCCAAAGAATTCAAATGTACCTTCATTAAAGTAGTAAGATCAGGTTGCATCCTTGGGAGGGGTGGGAGAAAGGTAGGGGGAAAGGAGGGCCAGGCTGGTTTTGTTTGGGGGTGGGGTTTTTTTGTTTGGCTGTGTTATTTCCCCTCCTATCTCCTTTCCCATGTTGCTGTAAATGACAACTCAACACTTTTTGCCCTCACATAACAAGGTGTGCATTTGCTGGCTCTTACAGGGGTAAAATAGCCTCTGAATTCCACTAAGGGAAAACCAAGAAAATACTGAGCATCAGTTTTACAGTCTGCATGTGTACCCCCTTTCCCTTATTCAGGAAATTAGTATCTACTCACCAACAACATTTTTACTGGCAGCAGGTAGATCAAAATCATTCTTTTGTTCTTCTGGCTTGAACGGTGACAGTGCTCAAAGGCAAATGACAGATACTCCTCAGCTGCAAGCACAAGTAACACAAATCAACACAAAAATGGATTAAAGCTGTAACCCAAACTGTGCTCAACRTCCATCTCTCTTGAACACATAACATTTGACATTGTATAAAAAATCATGTCACTCAAAATACATAAAGTTGGAGATTCACACAAAATACAAAGTATTACCAGAAAGGTAAGTTCTCTTTCAGATAGTCAAAGAAAATTCGTCAAGATCTTCATGTCAGACATTACAGTTACAAGTAATATTAGATTTTTCAGCTAATGTCAGTAATATTATTGTGCTCCTATTACAGAAGCAGAGACTCTCAAGAAGTGCTGGTTATACACTCTATTTCCTAAATTGAGATTAGGTTCTTCAAGAGATGAAAGCTGAATGCAATGCCCACATCTCCTGAGCTGCAGAAATATGCCTGTGAGACCACACAGCATAACAGCATGAAAATCTCTCAGCAGCTTCCACTGATACAGAGAAAATGATAAGCCTGAAAGGCAGAACACAGTTTGGAGTAACAAAGCCAGCTCCAGAACAGATGTTGGTCAAGGGCTGTGGTTAGTGATGAAGCTGTACCCCTTAGCTCTAGAAGCATTTCTGTTACTGAAATCTATTAGAAATCTAGTAAATGCAGTTTGTACATCTTCCAAAATCAATGGAACAAGGAACTACAGTTTGCTACACTACAGTTTGCTGAAGATTTCCTATGTGGCACACAGCAACTTGGAGAGTTGAAGGCTCCTATGCAAAACTTTTACAAACCTATTCTTTTGGATGCTCACACATTTTGTAATGCACACACATAATGCATAAGACTGCAGGGGAACTTCAGTGACACCAGTATTTTAAAGCTGGGCATACACTACTATTAGAAGTGTCATGTAACCTCATCTCTGTTTCGAGTCAGCTTGTGGGCTTGGACCTTTCAACGTGAGTTTTCCTTTGATCAGTGCAATTCTGAGTCACACACACACAACTTCAGCAAAATTTCATGCCAAAGCAGCAAGACTTTAAACTGGCACACAGTACCTTGCTTAAAGTCACTGTCAAACATGGCCTTGCGTCCAACATAGTATTTGTATGTAACTCTCTGTGCCATGCTATACTCATCCTTCAGATTTGAGCTGTCAATTGCTCTAATTAAGGGCTTACAGAGATGGAGCTTGTTGATCTGTTGAAAAAAAAATAGCATTTTAATTAGCATGTAGATAGATGGTATCATAAAAAAACAGGATGGGTTTAACTTAGAATATGAAATACAAAACACAGCTTTCCAGACTTGAACCCTACCTTAAAATAAATTTTAAACAGCTGATTCACAAGAAACAACATGCCCCACTTCTTCGAGTCTTCGATGCCTGCTCGACTGTCATAAGGAAAAAGAAAAAACCTGCTAGTATTGAACATTGTAAAAAAATAATGACTTCGTCCTCACAGTAAATTCATTCCATAGATATTCACTCCATAGCATTTTTAGGGTAAATATAGGTGTAGCTCTGCTATATATTTTCTCAACATAATGAAAAGATGTCATGCAGAATATTATTCATCTGTATCAGGGTCCTCATTCCAGTCTGCAGATAACACATACAAGCACAGCAGTGGCTTATAATACCTGAGATGAAAGAAAGACCCCAAAAAAAAAGCATTTTTACCACTTCAGAAGCATTAGAATTGCTAACACTGGAAAACAGAGCCACCTCTTTTCCATCTAATTAATTCTAATGGAGCAAACTTCACAACTAACAGGGCACAGAAGCATTAATCACCTTTCCTGAGAAACAGGGACATAATCAGTCCCTCCCAACAACACCCGCTAGGAATGCTAAACCTGAAGTGAGGGCTCTCCCTCTGTAGTTAATAGTCAAGAGAGAACAGACTATAAATGAGAAGAGACAAGCCTCAGAAATGCTCATTCTAAGACCCATATATGGTCCAAGTATGTGTGAAAATCTAAAGGAAAGTTCATGAAGTTTTTGGCAATTTACTAGTGCAAGTGCAGCAGAGGATCCTTCACTTACGTGTCACTGGCACAGACTCGAAAGCAGGCCATCAGCAGCTCCGCTGCTTTTTCCAACATGTCACCCACTTTGCTTTTCCCTTTCTTCACAAGCTGTTGATCTGCCTAGCAAGAAACAATATGCAATTCTACATCATGGTTCACTGGGCTGCAAAGTTTAGTTTTTTAATTTAGCATTTTATGAAGTATTATAGCAAGAGACCTGTCATGGCTGCTATCTCCCAAACCTAGAAGGCAGTCAAGCTCCCAGAACAAAAGAAAACACTCAGAGAGGCTCCTGGACATGTATTCAATATAGAGAAGGACAGTCCTTGGAAAACAGCACTGATCACTATTACCTTTAGTATCACTCAGCTTAATGCAGCTCTCAGAAACCTAAATTCAGGTTTAACACCTGACTTGGAGCATTAACACTTCAACTCAAGTGTACAAAGACCAAGAGCCTGGAAAAAATTATGGARTTTGAGTCTTAGAATTTATAATTCAGTTTCTCTCCACAGCCACAAAGACTTGATGTTATTTTTAAACCATATTCAACAGTTTCCAGTAGTGACACACACTGCTGGGACCTGAGATTTCCAGAAGAAAGATAAAACATATGTTACAGCAGCAAGAGGAAAAAAATAATTCAGTTGTTAATATATGGGAAAGATCCATGCATTGACTAATGCAGAATTTCAACAGAAAAAATATAGCAAGTAGATATTTATTACGCGCTTTCTAAAAAGTTTTATTGTTGTGTTTGCATTCTCACTAGCTGAAACATAAATAAAAGAAATGGGAATGCATCCTGCTGCAGAAGTCTTCTCTGAAACCAAATCCTCTGAATAATACACTAAGGTCAGAAGATAGAGTTCAAACACTTCCAGCATGACTGATTCAACACTCTCCTTTCCCATGCAACTCAGAGACATGGATTTCCCTCATTCAAACTGAGAATTGAGACTTGTTTCAAAGCAGTCACACACACAAAAAATACTCCTTGTGCAAGCACTCCACATGTGGTTTTGTGGGTAAGAGGGCACGAGAGAGTGATGAGGGGAAAATACTGGATATTGTCAAAGCCTAACCTCACTTGAACTCTAGCTTCAACTCTTCAGGTGAACAAAATCACAACTCTGCCACTTACCTTGGCCTAGAAGTTCTCAACAGATCCCTACACAAGCTACTTTAATTCACCAGCCTGAGAAAAATAATGTAAATTTGGGGAGTATTAGCATGTCAGCAGTTGTATGGGCTCACCAAGGGCTCCAAAGAGCATCAGAAGTGGTGCACATATCTGGAAAAGGGGACTAGAAAGTGCCCTCTTCAGATCTGGTGAATGGTTAGATCARCTTGGTTGTCTGTGATACCTCCAATTTCCACCAAATCCCAGGGATAACATGGAAATAGTGACTTACACCACATGCTACTCAATAAAGAAAATATTTATCCCTTCATAAGTTCTAAGTAACTGCTGGGAGTTGCAYTCAGGTCCTCAGAACTCCTCTAGTTCCATCTGCCAATAGGAGGTGGACAGATCGAGCAACCTCACTTTTCAATAGGACTGGATGAATTTAGCATGCCAACAAAATCCTAAACAATGGGTTAAAGAGAACTGAGCAAAATTACACCTTGTAATAAATTCTGTAAAAATATTTCTATTGTGGTAATATCAAACAGATAAAAGTAATCAGGCTGTTAATTAGATCTACTTACATTATTAGCAAAAATTCGAAGATCAAGGGCTACAGAATACATAATAGGTAAGGCCCTGGAAAAGAAAATCATAGTATACTTAGTAGGTGCAAATCAAGCAATAAGTAAGACATGAGAAACAAGAGATTTTTTTTTTTGTTAGTTAGTCATACAATTAGAAAAGTATATATTAATCTCTTAATGAAGAAGGATGCACTTCTTAAAAGGACAGTTCTTCAAGATCTCAGCATTTCAGAAATCCTACACTACAAAATTTTTTTCTAAAGTCTTTTTTACTGTGGCTTTAATAAAATTCCACTTCTCTTTGAACAAATCCTTCATGTATTTACATATGGACCATTCTATGTAATTATGCTCAGATGTTCAGATTCCACACTTGGACATGAAAACTCAACCAGCCCACAAAACCAATTAGGCTTGATTTTAGCATCACTGGGGATAAATAAAACTAGAGGTATAATTTTAGTTTGACTCCAATGGTATTATACTAGGAAAAGATGAGGCTATTTTTAGTAGCTTTCTACCATGTACTCACCAATTTTCTTCTTTATGTGCCTGAAATGCTCGCAGGAAAGATGTAYTGTATTTAGGAAAATTTAAAATGTCATGAAACGAAGCACAGATTTGAGAAACAGCTGTTCAGTGGAACCATGTATGACTTAATGAAAGACTAGAAATCAAAACACCATCAAGAAGTTGAGGAGCTGAGTTGCAGCATGGAAGAAAGTGAGCACAGCCATGCACTCAACTTTGAGTGGCAGCAGCAGTAAGGAACACTGGCCAGAGATAAGACAGAAGCTTCTTTATCATTATCTTTCCCTCCAGTCACGTACAAACTGCAAGGTATCAYAATGATTTGAGACTCTCCTATATTCTGGCAGAAATTAATATCCTATTTGAGAGACAAGTAAAACATTCTTTCTTAGCCTTATAGAAAGCTGGAAGAAGAATGTATCTGGATTTCCTTGCTCAGAAACCTAAACAATGGAAGTGTATTGGGAAGCAGACCACATTCTATTAGATTTTTAACAACATAAAGAGAACTTACTCTACAAGAAGTTAATCTGAAAACAATATGCAAGATTTATGGAAAAGGATATTGGACAATAACTGTTTGGCATTTGTATGCTTCTATGAAGTCATGGTTTGCAACAGCATAAGTACACCTGTCAAAGAAAAAGTGCATTAGTGCATCAGAAAACATACACAAATGAAATATTATTTTTGTGTCCTACCAGGCATGAAGTTTTACAGTTTATTTAAGGCACAAGGGAATATGACTAGAAGCATTCCTAAAAAACTGGCACAAGCATTTTAATAGAGCACTAAGCTTGTTAATTGTAGAAAACAGATCCTAGAGGTGAGTAGGTTTTTTTTTAATATAAGCTAATGCTTATTGAAACTGTCACCAAGATTAAATTTTAAAAATACAAGATTGTTGAAAGAGACTAGATGCAGAAAATTATTTAGTAAAAGCCTCGCAGAATTACTTCAATACTAATCTCTCTTACGAGTATTTTTATGATTAAAATTTCCTTCTAAAAATATTTCTTTCCCTCACTTATTTCACTCTAAATTCTTGTGCAGCTAGTAGGCAGAGGGGAAGCACTGACACCAAAGCTGTGCCAATGGCCATACACAGATGACAGCCAGGTACATAGAGCAAACTTTATGTGGAGAGGACAAAGAAAGTCTTTATTTCCTGCAATTCTAGCATTATTTATAAGACTAATAAATACCAAGTTTTCAGGTGTAAGCCCTTTAAAATGGGAAAGTAAACTTAAGGATATCCTCCCCCATCCCTGCTGTATACCTCACAACTGACTTTACGTTCTGGGCCYACCTTTACCTTAAGTGGGCTGCAAACATTTCATCATATGGTGATTCCAAAACTTGTTGACACTTCTCCTCTGGAGATGGAAGCTAAGTGTAGAATAAATCAATAAAACATTACAGGAACATCCAATGCACCAAAAACAGAACATCATACGCATATTTTGTCATGGCAGTTCTCACAGATTTCCTAGGGTTGGAAGGGACCTCTAGTATRCATCTACCAGAACTTTAAATCACATTAAAAATCCTACCCAGAGTAACRAATTGCTAGTGTGCATTCTGTCTCCAGAACCTGAACGGAGCCAGCCTTAAATAAAAGCATCCAAAACACACAAACACCAGGSCCTTACCACCCACTGCTTTTTTGTCCACAGTGGCTTCCATGGTGCTATGCTAATAACTAATTCTGGTCAGAAAGGACATTCAAAACTGTATCTATCCAGAAAAATTCAAAATGGAACACAAAGAACCAAAAAGAAAACAAAAATTATATTTAGTATCCTTGTAAAAAGAAAAGGGAAGCAAACCTACATGGGGATCCTACCTCAGCCTGTGAAACAGATTTCTGAGGTTTCTCTCCAATGGAAAGGAACCCACACATMGAGCTGGGAAAACCGAAAGCAAAACAAAGGTCAAAAAGCAGATCCTCACCTGCAGCCTTGGGTTTGCAACATGTGGATGTTTAAATGAAACTAATTCTGCACAAAATGTACCATCTCTGGTCTCAATGGCTTCTTGCACCTACCAAAGAAAACAGCCACATTACAGAATAAAATCCAGCAACAGGCACACGAYGTATTTACACAACTACAGAAACCACCACCTAGTTACCACTGTTCATACATATTAGTATCAAATCAAATGAGAGTTTTTAAAGGCTTAAAACTGATGAATTAATTTTGTATTTACAATACAGCTGTTGTTCAAAAAGATCTCAGGGAGAAGGTAGAGAGAACATCATTGTGTTTTTCTCCTGATTTGTAGGATGCAASCATATCTATGTACATGGGTTTAGCACTGTAAAACAGCAGCTGGGAGCCAGATYTGGGTAAGCTTTTCAAAATTCCAGTTGGACTTACAGGCATCAAACAGGGATGCAAAGATGCAATACTTGAGAAATGCTTTAAAATGAAGACAGACAGATTTAACATGTAAATATCATTCCGAAGGCAATGTCTGATATTAGACTGATATCCTATCTGTATCAAATGCTTTTGAAACCTGCTAAGACTGTAAATGTTATATTCTGTGGAAGAATGGTTTATTTCTGCTTCCTGCTAAAGATAACTCCTTGTAAAAACAGTCTTCTTGGACAGGTAATTGTGCCATCAAGGTGGAAGTTTATTCAGTTATGGAGGTAGTTTTAGGTATTATTTCTTAAGATATTCCTTCCTATTGCTTGTGCTTTGTCATATTTTTGTGCCCCAATATGAAAAAAAAAATTCTTTTTGAGGTATGGAATACTCATACCAAATGGGAAAAAACCCATAGCAARAAAAAAAGGAAAGATCAACTGTTTAAATTCTTTCAGAAATTTGTGTTTAGTTTTTATTTTAGGAAAAAGAAGATGTAATTTTATGTTTGCAAGATAGTTTTTCATCTTGAATGAAGTTCAATGGAATGTCAACCTAACAAAACGTGGACTTTTCAGAGCAGACCACTGTCCTGGGAGATCTCAGATGCTCCATTTTCGGAGACTAAAACCCAAACAATTACTTTCTTTTTGCGCCTTAACTAATGCCAGGTGGAGTAAGATGGCAACAGCGACGAGAATTCGACGGTCCRGCAAGAGCCATGCAGAGTGGGGACACAAAGGCTTGTCCCTGACAGCTCCATCCAGCTGGAACCCCTGCGGCTGCGCTCCTGCCCCTCCATCCTCCAYGGCAGCAGCCGTGTCCGCACTTCTGTGCATCTCCGAGCCCCGCAGCCCTCAAATCCCCGAGCTGCACTTGCCCCTGGACACACACACGGCCCTCCGTGGCCGTTCTTACACATAAATCACCTCAGAAACCTCCACACTTCCAGGTGTACACCCTTGGCACCCAGACGGTGTGTGCCTCACGCACACTGAATAAATATATTTCCCCACTCATCCTCCTGTGATTTATTCCTTAACCAAGGCACCACATTTACAGCAAACCCGCATACTCAAACAGGGCCCATAGATCAATTTTAAAAAATAATAAAAAAATCGTGCTTACTTGCTGCAAGTACTGGTTAATGGTGATGTGCGCCATTAAAGGAGCGGAGCTGAGGCGGGGGCCGCTCACCGGCGTCACCGTGCGARCCCCGGAGCTCCCGGAACTGCCGCGCGCTTCCGGATCCCGGCGCGGCCGAGGGCGGCGGGAACGGCCCCGAGCGTCACGTGACGACCCCCAGCTGCCGATGCCCCGCCCGCCGCGGCCTAGGGGCGTGGCTTCACTCGTGCAGCCAATAGGCGTGAGCGATGGGCGGGGCAGAGGGCGCCCGTCAGAGGTAAACCTCGTGCGCCAAGGCGCGCCACGCTTTCAGGGGTGGCGGTGGGATGTGAATGCTGTCGCTGTCACCTGTGCTGCCCCTTTACCCTCGGCTTRGACAGCAGGCGGGCTGTGTCCTCCGTCTGGCAGGAGCCCAGTGGCGGGACACTCCGGTTACTTCCCCGGGAGAGCTATGGAAGCTCGCCTCTCCTCTCTTCTCGCTAGCTCCGTTGCCCACGGGGGCGCTGGCGAGGGGTTTCGGTGTACTTGGGTGGAAAAAGTTGAATTGAGCATTAAACTCCAGAACGGGTTGACTCCTAAAGGCGCGGCCGCCAGGGACATGTGTGAGACAAGGACATGCTCCATGTTCGTGCCCACTGGGCTCGGYTGGGTTTGGCAGGTGCCGGTGAGCAGGGCGCGGGCGGCCTCTCGGGCTGGTGGCTTTTGTGGGCGGGAAGGGCGGCTGCTCCTTGGCTTTCGTTCCGGCCACCCTTGGTGGTTCGGCGGGTACCAGTAAACAGAGCTAGGGCAAGCGGGGCACACCGAGGGGGTGCTGCCGCCGGCGTCAGGCTGYCCCGGCCCGGGAGCCATCTTGTGAGCGGGGCTGGCGCTGCCCGGGCGCCGCACTCGGGAACGGGCTCGAAGCCGGAGCCGCAGCGAGMCGGCCGCCGGGGCGGGCGGAGACGGGCGGGCGGCTATCGGTGCCTCTCCCCGGCGGCACTTGGCAGCCGCCCCCGGGCAGTGGGGGAGGGCGGCTGGGTGGTGGTGGCGGCGGCGGAGGAGGAGGGGAGCGGAGGCGGGGACCAGCTGGCCCCGGCCCGGCCCAGCCCAGCGCGTTGCCCCGGCCGGACACGGCGCCCGGGGCGGAGATGGCGGACGAGCCGCAGAAGAAGTCGCACTTGTCGGCCTTGGTGGGACACACCAACGGGCTCACCAAGCCCGCCTCGCTGACCGCCASCCGCTCTACGGGAGGGGGAGGAGGAGGCGGAGGCGCGACCGCCTCYTCCAAGAAACTCGTGATCAAGAACTTCAGAGGTGGGTACGGGGCAGGCYGGGCCCTCTGTCCTGGCAGGTGCGCTCGGCCCGAGCTTTGTTTACTGCGGCCCTGACCGGGCCCCGCCGCCCTATCGGCGAGGGGCGGCTGCCGCGGGGCTGATAACGCCGCCSGGCTGATAACGCCGCCGGCACCGTGCCCGTGTAAGGGCTCCCGGGGACACGCGTGGGGCTCCGTGCGGCGCGGGGGCAGCGGCCGTAGGGAGCGGGCAAAAAGCCACCTTAGTGTCAGCGCTGATTAAAGCCAGGCAGGGTGGTTGCCTCGCTAAAAGTAACACGGGCGTCAAACACGGCAGCCGAGGGTGAAGCGYGTCGTGCGAAGGCTCGGGTGGAATTAGTGACCCCTCTGAGAGTGCCAGAGTTAACATGGCCAAGAGCACAGAGGCTTGGCAGAACTCGATGGAGCAGCAGGGAGAGAGACATTGCTGCTGCAGGTTCCCCTTCCCTGGCCGTTTTCAAATTACCTGTGTCTTACTTCACAGAAAGACCCAAATTACCAGATAATTATACTCAGGACACCTGGCAGAAACTTCATGAAGCGGTGGGAGCAATACAGAGTAGCATTTCTATTAAATACAACCTTGAAGAGCTCTACCAGGTAAGCTACGTCAGGTTTTGGTTTCGTTTTTTGCAAGTAAACTGCTTTGGCATGCATTCAACATAATGYATTTTGATTTCTTAAAAGCTGATTGAATACTTTGCTGCGGACTCTGTTTCTAGTCAGTTTTTGTTTGCCAGTTCYTCGGAGAGCTACCAGGATCTGGGCCCATGAAAAGGCAGTTTCTGTTGGAAGGCACAGAAAGCTATTCCTGGGCAGGGCTGAGAKCTAAGTCTTAGTATCTTCAAAACTCTGCCCACTCAACATGCTGAAAACAGGATGTTACTCTAACAGGGTTATGAGGTTATGTATTTTATGATGATTTTTGTACATGCTATGGTCACTTGTAAATAGTAATATTGAAGTATTTGATACTATTGCATTATAATATTACAGTTCTATACCTCTTAGAGGATTAAAAAGGAATCTTGATTTAGCAGGCAAAAAACTGTCACTTTATCCACATTTCAGATTACTGTTATGTTTTCATAACAATCAAGATCTTAGTTTTTCTGTGAAAAAGCATTTCTGGAACACCTGGACTACTGGAGCAGGGGCTAGGGAGGGTAAAACAGAGATGGACTCCTGAGCCAKTTCTCTATTTTCTCCAATTATATGTAGTTTAGTTCTGTGTTATTTCAGATGTATGTGCTTTGAGGTATTTAGCTGAAGTTGCAGCTTTTTAGAGTGATCATGCTATAAAAGATTACTGATGTGCTAAATTGTGCTACATAACATAAGTTAGTTATGAGTTTTCTGTGGATGCAGGTGTTTGATCTGCAGATTGCTGTCCTTGCCAGACCAGGACTGCAAACATTAGTATGCACACCTCAGATTTTCTAAATGTTTAGTTTTGGTGCAGAGGGGAGACTGAGAGAGAGAAGGCCAGTAGTCCATACTGGGTCCCTGTTCAAGAAGATCAGGATGGATTTCAGAACTGACTATACTTAACTCTTTAGTTAGGGTATGTAATATATGGGTCTAAAATGGCTGATAATGTAAATGTATATTGACTTAAAATAATTATTCCCTTTAAATTGAAAGCTTGGCTGTAATATATTTATCTGTTAATGCTTGCAGATTTGCACAGCTTGAATGACATAATGCATTTTATTGTTTTAAATTCAGCATTGGAAAAACCCTGCTTTTTCATGTCTAACAAAAAAAACACCAAAAAACCAAAAACCAGCCCACAGATGCTTTGAGTGTTACCTAACTTGTTTTCAGAGGCTCAGAAATGAGATTATAGTAATATGGCTATGAAATCACTAGGGTACGTGCTTGAGTTTTGGCAGAAGAGGAGAGATTTCAGATAAACTGTGAAGGGAGAACTGTACTTCTTGCTTTTCCTCTTTGCTTGCTTATTTGTAAAAGCTGTGCAAGGCTGATTGAATAATCCTTAAGGCAACAAATCAGGAAGATTTCTGCACAGTGGGTGGTGGTGCTCGATGTGCCTGTGCAGGGACAGGTATTTACTGTCCTGCCAGAGGAATAAAAGATGAGGTTCAGCATCCATTGGAAACCTGATCTGTATTTACAGATCATTTTAACTGCCTGTTGGTGAGCATAGAGTCATCCACGGGGAAAATATCTCTGGGTCCATCAGTTCTTACTGTCAGGCCTTTGTGGTGGTTTTTTGGGTTTTTTTTTTTTTAGTCTATCTGACATTATGGGAGGAAGTGAGAGGCCTGCTAGAGTTCAGTGCACTCAGTGGGCTGGTGTACCAGCCTACAGTTGAGCCTTCTGATTTATTTATTTAATTTGGCACAGTGGCTGAGAAGAAATTGAAGAACAATGATGAGGCTGAGTGGGWAGCCTGAAGGGTACTCCTTTCCAGGCATTAGAGGCAACATGGGATCAGGCATGAGGGTGCTTGGCAGAAATGTAGTCAGTGAGCAGTTGGAGGGTGGCAGCCAGTTTTTTGTGACTAAAATAGGAATGATGTCTGGGATTGGTGGTAAATTGCACAGATTTTGATAGAAGTAGCTTATACTTGATGGGATAGGGAAAGTGGGGCAGTACAAAGAATTGCTGAATGAGGAGTGAGTGATAAAAATAATGGAAAAAGAAAATTACCTTTGCAGCAAGGTCCTAAATAACCTGAATTGGGGCAGCACTGCCCTTTTGGAGGACATAGAACAGGACAGTGTAGTAGCAAAGGAAAGACAGTAGAGCAATGAAGGAAAAAAGTATGAGTCCTGATCAGACTTMGAGTTGGATAGGTGGATGGGAGTGACTATAACATTATCTCCAAAGTGATTGTCTGAATATTGTTTGTTGCAGGTTATCATTTTGCTTACCTTAWGACCAGATGAGAAACATTATAGGCACTGTTATAATTTTGTTTGTTTGCATGCTTTAACGTATCAAATTGTGGAGGCCATTTTTATGTGCATTTAAATAAAATTAGATTAGGTAGGTTAGAATCCTCTGGAGCAGAGGAAAGCATTTTAATTGTCCAGGTGACATAGTGCTTTAAATCCTTGGGAGTGTTCTGTGCAATATTGCCTCATAATATAACAGCAGTTGATATTAATGCAGTGATCACCAGAACATTTGGTTTTGGACAGAATTGGCATCCTTAGTTAACTAAGGATAAATACTCAAGTAAATCCTATGAGCTCCCAATAAATAAATTGAAATCTTTATGTGAGTGTTAACGTGGGATTGGTTTTGGGGCTTTTGTTATTGTTTGGGGTTTTTCTWAATTTTTTTTTTCCTCTCAGTTTACTTACCTTAGCATGAGTGTGTGATTCAATGGGAATACTTGGGAAGAAATAAGTTGATAAAAAGAGAGGAAAGGAGCTATACTCATTTACCATTTAGACAGACTGGTTGAAATGTCTAACTTAARGTTATAAAGAAATTAATGGTTGTATTCTTGCCCCAGAAAAGCACTTGTATGTATACTGAAGGATGCACATTATGGGCCTTCTGGTGGGGTTCTACTGCTGAGCAGTGCTGAAGGAGGCAGAATTCTGGTAGTATTTAACAGCACACCTGAAATAAGACCCAAATAGTGATGGTAGATCTTGTTTGTGACACAAAATCTAGCAGAATAAGAGGGGACCAAAATCAGGAAGGACTCCTGAAGTCTTAATTTTTCTACATAACTTTGTTTTGTTGTTTTGGTTTTGTGCACAGCTTGAACATGTAACGCTGAATTTTTTTTTCCTTTGTAAACATTAATTACATAGACACAAAAATTTAAGTTGTTTTTTTGTCTCATTCATAATCCTTTTTTGGTTTTTAGGCTGTTGAAAATCTCTGTTCCTACAAAGTCTCTGCTACACTGTACAAACAGCTGCGACAAGTCTGTGAAGAACATGTGAAAGCACAAATCCTTCAGTTTAGAGAATATCCTTTTGTCATGCACAGAAGTGGTTAGAAGGGTTAGTTTAAATCATTATTTTTTAAAACAAGACTTTGTGAAAAATACACCAGTAATTGTCACTGTGTTAGAGATTCTTTGCTTATATGTTTTTTAATTAGTCATAGGCAGCTTTAGTCATCTGGGTGAATAATTTTTCTGTATTGATGTGTAGCATCGTAGTAAGAATTTATTTATCATTTTAATAGGGATGCAAATTTTACACTAAATCTAGAAAATGTCAATAGCACTATGAGATTTCTCAATAGGTATGAATTTCTGTGGCAGGTGAGTAGTGATGCTTATGGCAGCAGTAGCTTAAAAAAAATCCCGGTGATTATCAACAACACAAAAAAAAATTTCAAACATAGTGTACCTGTTTGACCAAAAATAACTACTGGTCAACAGTGATGCATCTCAGAGGCATTCAACAAGCCTTCATGTGTACCTTGGGAGGTTCTTGGAAGCGGGCTYTAAGTTCAAGAGATCATTTGGCTGTCTTGGGATGCATAGAAGGATGAAGTTTTATGGTAAATTTCCCCATGGTTTACTGAAGTKACATTGCTGGACTTTTCTTCTGGTTGAATGGGTCACAGAGGTGCCTGTAGATCTTCTGTGGACCCCTGGCTGTGGCCAGCCCTGTTTCCTGAATTCAGTCAAGCTTTACATGCTGAGAAGRTGCTGTATATCATAGGTGTCTTTTGTGTAATAGCCACGGGCTTGCCCTGCTGGAGCAGCAGGTGATAGTCTGTGTCCACCTTGCTGTCCCCAAATTCCTGGAAATGCCTTAGCCAGCAGATGATGGATGGAGAGTGACATATTGAACAGATATTACAGCACTGTGGCTGCTGGYATTGTTTCCCAGCTCTCTGTGGATTTTTTAGCAAGATGAAAGGATAAAGTAGAAAAAAAAGATAGGATAMAGTAGAAAGGAACAAGGGACCAGGSCCCAGAACAAACCTCCTTTCCRGGTGATTGCTTTAAGTGTGCTTTGAATTGTGACTTTCAGTTTCTTGGTTCACTGCATTCCCCAGGTCGGTGCCTACGCTCAGAATAATTTGGAGTTTTTAATGGTATGTAGCACTAACATGATTTCAGGCTGTGTGGTTTTGGTTTTTATTGGTAGTTTGATTTTTGGTTTGGTGTTTCTTTTTTGAGTCCCATTTATAAYATCTGGCTTCTACCTAGCACATTAGTGCAGTAGTCTTTAACGTACCTGGTCTTTGAGAACCAAATCTTAGAGTCCTCTTTAAAGCAGTGTACAACCATTTTTTGCATTCCTGCTTTTTCAGACTTGAGACGATGTTATGAAGAAAACATTTTAAAGCTAGGGTTTTCAAACTTTGCTTTCACCTTGCCCTCTTGACAGGGTGATGGTGGATTGGAGAGTTGAAAATTTAATATTTTCCAGGTATGCTGCTTTGTATCCCAAGGACATAAGATCCTTAAGATTAATCAGATTTGGTCAGAATAAGTTGGAAATGATGAAAATATGTGGGAGAGGAAGGTAAAGCCTCATTTAGATTTACTTGTGAGATACATGAGAATTGTATCATTGTAAATAATGTTTGGATCTGTTGTGTAATGAAGAAGACTCTGTAGATTACTTAGGGTGACCTGGAGATGGATATGAAAAGAGTGGTATTTGGATTTGTTGAGGATTATTTAGAACTGTAACTGCTTTTAAGAGATTAGGGTCACTCCTGTTGTGCTCAGTGTGAACTCATTAAATAAACAAAACCTCTCCATCCCTCTCACCTCAGTTGGTGGCAAACGTGTGTCTGACGCCGGTGGGCTTTCTTGTTTAAATCTATATTAAGGTTGCACAGTGCAGCCACTAGATGGTATTACTGAAGAGCTGGGAGTGTTATTCCTTGAAAACACAGGGAGGCCTTTTGGAGAGCTGCCAGCCACTGTGCTGGGCAGCTCTGCAATTAATGGTTTATCCCTGGCAGGCACRGTAGCATTGGAATATCCATGGAGCAGCTTTGCCTAATGGCTTGCAAAGATCATCTCCAGAATATGGCCTTTAAAGATACTGGCAAACTAGTTTTCCTTAATGGATCCTGTACAGATTCTCTGGATAGTCTTTTATTTTTAAAGAAGATAAATAAATGCTGGCAAGATCATTGCAGACAAATGGTAAGTTGAGTGTTTGTTCAGAGTATATATCCTTGAGGCGTGAAATCTGGCTAAAATTAGTTTGTCARTTTTAACTTGGGACTGCACTGCATTTCCTCCTCCAAGTTTTAGCATTGCTTTTCACTTTCCCCTTTGCTGGCTGAGGGAACTTCTGTTGTTGAAATGTAGGTTCTATTAACTCTGACTTTGATAGGTTCATTTAAGGATTGAACATCACTCAGAAATATATTGACACCTTTTTTTCTTTGTGTGGAAGGAAGCTAACCAAGAAATGCTGAAGTTGTTTGCTGTTCATAGTTGTAAGTAATTTGGGGAGTCTCTGCTTTTAGATAGCTCCAAGAACTAGGTTAACTTGTGAAATTATTTTTCAAAGCAGAGATTATTATCCTGACTGTAGAGCTAAGAAACACAAAGGATAAAGAACTGAAACTTGCTTTCTRTCTGCCTTTTTTGTCTTCTACCTCCACAATGATTTATGTTACAGAAAAAAGTCCTCTCTGAAACACACTCCATGAAAACTGTGCCTTTAAGAACTCATCATTATAATTCCAAACTAACATTTTACAATGAGTTTTTAKTGCATTGTCACTCACTTAGCTTTGRCTGCTGATGCCCTATAKGGTTGASTTTCTATTTTCATTCCTTAAATCCACTGTTCTTTCCTTTGCTGTGAGGTTTGGGCGGAGGTATATGTTTTTTATCTGAATTAMAAATGGAAGGTGTTAGGGAAACTGTGAATTCAGCAGTCTGATGAAAACAGAGTTGAACATATTCTCTTGAAAATGTAGTTAGCGTGAACCTGTGTTTTCATGAAAGGGCTTTTGCTGTTAACAYTGTTTGCTTTGATTACTTCTGAGCATTCTTTTTTTTTATCTTCCTTAAAGCAACAACCTGTAGCAAGTGGCTCTCTTGCCTRTGTGCTGGGTTAGCCCTTGTGCTATTTAAGAAAAAAAACCCAGCTTTACTGCTGTTTTGCTTTAATATGCTTGGCCAGTAGGTATATCAGCCTGAGAATTGCTTCAGGGGCAATGAAATCTTTTAGGAAAGGAGTAGGTGGACWGCTGGGAATAGAAATCTCTATCTGGCCTGGGGGGAGGTACTGACATCTGGAGTTACACTAATGCTAAACTGGGAGTTGGGTGGCCTTCTTAWGAGCAAAGTTAAAAATGGATTTTGAATGTAAAAGTCTAGTAAGCTACAAAACCACCTCCTCGTCCCACTTCTTTATTTAAAAAAAAAAAGATAATATATTTTTATGCCCTCTTTTGAGTGTTAGATTTAATGTATCTCTATTTTTCTTATTAATTTGGCAGCTAACTTTTACTATGAACAGATCTGTTGCACAGCTTATAACTGTCTTAGTTTAAACCTTTGTTTTGGTTTTTTTCAAATTATTTTAAAGCAAGAAGCATGGCAGCATGCTATTTCAGGGTGTTTACTGACTGTATTGGAGGTACAGTTTGAATAGCTTTGTATATCAGTGGTATAAAACTCCTAACAAGCTGAAAAACTATTTAGTTAATGGTATGAAAACTGTCTTGGATGTACTTGGGAGTGCCACCAATTAATACTATTAACTTCAATAGATTGCATACCCATTGCTGTACAAGTCACCATAGAAGTTTAAAATATCTACATCAATAAATGAGGTGTGTGCCTGGGATGTAGTTTTTCAGAAGTTGTTTTATAATTTAAAATACCACATGGAGGTGAAGAGAAAAATATTTTCTTTATATATTTCAGATCATGATCAGAAGCATTTTCTTATTTTTGGATCGTACATATGTGCTTCAGAATTCAGTGCTTCCTTCTATATGGTAGGTATCTGTGTAAGTATTCTTATAATCTTTTGAGTGTTGATGTGCTATTACATTTGCAAAGATGGAAAATAAATTTTTCACATTACGTTTGATCTATGTAATAGTTCTCTAGAATTTTGTGTCAGTTTATGAGGATGCGTGTGTCAGGATATGTGTGTGTTATATCCTCCTTCCCCAGGAATATTCACTGTCAAGGAGGGATAAAAGAGGAAGGTCTGTGAACATGGGCTTCAAAGTCAAGGCTTATGTGTAGCTGTTGTTGTCAGAGCCTGGGTGAGGCTGAGTCTGTGGGAACCTCCCATTGACTGCTGCTTCCCACCTTAGCACTGGCCCAGCATTACTGTAGGTGCTCCTGGTTTTGACAAAATTCAGCATTCAGCTTCTTGCTCTGTTTTCTTAAGTAAGTCAGATACAGTGACAGGGTGCAGATTATCTTTCCAGCTCTGGTCACTTGATGATGCTTTTGTACTTTCAGCTCACCATGGTCACATCTTTGGGCATTCTGCTTTAAAGCATCCCCCTGAGGGGCATTTTGCATCATTGCCCAAGCAAACAAACCCAGGCTTTGCCAAAAATTTCTGGTATTGTTACTACTTTATCTGAAGCACCCTCCCCACAAAAATAAAAGTAGATAAAGTACTGAAGTMAGAGCATGTCTTTTCCCTGCCTGGCTGGCTGCTGTGCTCTTCTGGGTTCCTCAGGCTATCTGAAGAGCCTGGCATTTTTCTCCAGCCTCTTGCTTGTCCAGTGGACATCTTTTGTTCCCAGCTTCAGCAGTTTTCTGCCAATTCTTTGTATTAGGCTTCTTTTTACTAAACATTGGCAATGAGATTTGTTCATACATTGTCTTATTTTTGTCCCACTGGTAAAATTCCTTTTATTGAAATCCYGATGCATGTGAAGAAGTCAGAGGTAATAAGTTCTATCTAGGATTGCTCAGTTTTCAGTATTTAACAGTTGGCTGCTTCATGGCATAGAGGCACCATTCCTCATCATCTTAGAATKAAGCAAGCATCTGATAGAGGTGGTAAGATCCTAAAGATACAAAGAATTCATGCTTTGAACAAAACTTACAAATTACACTTAGAATGTCTGATCCAGGGAATTTTATATTAAGGTATATGATCAGGTTTGTTTTGTTTTTTATATTTTTAATGAGCAGAGAAAGTTATAGTCTATTATGTGAAAGTTGGACAGGCTGGTAACAGTTCTCCACTGAAGTGTATGCCTGTGGTAGCATGTGATCTGGTATTTTTAGGATAATTCTTGTTACAGTTTTGTTAGAGGATGGTATCAAAAAGAGGACACACACCAGTAATATATTCTTTTTCTGTATRAAATATATACACTGTATATATTTTAAACATATGTATGATTTTTTCAAAAGARTCAACAGTGTGACTAATTTTCAGTRTCCACATAGGGATATGGGGCTAGAGTTATTTAGAAACCACATCATTAGTGACAAGCAAGTTCAAACCAAGACTATTGATGGAATTCTCCTGCTGATCGAGCGAGAACGAAATGGTGAAGCTGTGGACAGGAGCTTGCTGCGGAGTTTGTTGAGCATGCTCTCAGATCTGCAGGTGAGTGCAGCCAAATTCACTAGTAACAGCTTGGTTTAGAAACAGTGTGGATTGCCTAAGTCATATTTTGTACAAAAATTATCCTGTTCACTTAGTAAATGTGTGTAAAATCTAGCTATTACATTGGTGTGATTGCCTCTTCTTTACCCCRTGTGCAATCTTGTACTGTTTTCAAATGAGGCCTCTTTGCCTGTTTTCCTTAGCAGAGGTAATGGGCTCAGATCTTAATAGATTTGCAGTATTTTGTCTGTCTTAATCACTCATTGTCTCATCCTAGTGCCAGTTAAATGTAGGAACAGAAAAATCCCTCTCTGTCACTGTAAAAAGGTGTCACTTTTTGGAGTCCAGACCTTGAGTCTGTATCAGAAAAACATCACTCTGATGGCATCTTCTTAGAAATGCTGAGGATAGAATGGGATGCCGTACGAAGGCCAAGGTTTTCAGATAGATCATGTCAAGCTGCAACTGACTGGAACTTTCCATGAGCAGAGATAGTAAGTAACCAAGGAGACTGACAAGTGCTGTGCTTCCGGCTTCCACATAGGTTGTCCTTGAGTTAATGTTGCAGCCTTGTGTGATCTGCAGTGAAACTTTGGAGCTATCCTTCATTCCTAAAACCTGCTCAAGTTGCTCCATTTCAGAGTGACAATGCAGCATTACAACACTGGCTGAAGGTTTCAAGGAGTTTGAACAGGCAGACTACATAAAAAAGCCCTTTCTGGTTAGGCAGCTTACCTGGTTTTGTGCCTTTCATGTTAATCCTCTTGACTTTAATCTGTATCTTCCTCTTTCATCCCAGAAAAATTGTTTGAGAGAGAAGCCATTGAGAAAAAGATAGGTTTTTGAAAGTGATAGAATGGTTTGTGTTGGAAGGGGCCTTAAAGATCATCTAGCTCCAACCCCCCTGCATTAGGCAGGGAACTTTCTACTAGGAATCCTTAAGAGACAGAAAGTGGTCAGAATGTAATGAGTTTTACAGCACTATATTTTGGAAAAAATATTTTCTTCTATTCTTCCACCACACTCAAGGAATTTTCCCTTTTTCTTTTCACTGTCCCTCTGTTTACATATTAATCCCTAGTTCCTCAGACTGTTATAACTTTATGTAGTTGTTCTTTCTGACTTACTTCCTTTCTGTAGTAAACTCTTAGTCATTATGCAGGGATTTTTTTAATGTCTGTGATTGTTATTTGTGTCCTTTTTGCACACCTCATTTGTTCCCTGTAGAAAAAGTTCACCTTATTTGATAKAATTCATTTCTCCTGGGCCACTGAGAGAAACCTGGCAGATCTGAAGATGTGTTCCTTAGCATATTAATATTTTACTGATGACAGTTACCTGGTTTGTGCTAGGTGGAATGTTTTTTTTGCTGCAGAAATATGAGTGGGGGTTTAGATCTCGGGTGAATTGGATGTCATGGCTGTGCTGTGATGTTGGGGTACTGGTGTTGGGCTGTGTTCCTTAAACAGAAGCCTGTTAATTTAGGCTGTTCAAGTACTGATCACTGAAACAAACTGTTGCTGCTCTGGGAAGTCAGTTCTAATCTCAATCTTTCTGAAACCAGTGGGCAAACAGAAAATTTGTTAATGTTACATTGACATTTCTCACAGCTGTGTACATCCTTAAAATTTTACTTGCCCTCTTACACCTGACAAACAAAATATGATACGGTTACTGTGAGCTTAATGTAAGTAACTACATTGATTTCTTGAGACAGGTTTACAAGGAATCATTTGAACAGAGGTTTCTGGAAGAGACAAATTGTTTATATGCTGCAGAAGGCCAAAGATTAATGCAAGAAAGAGAGGTAGGTGCGTGTGGTAGATGATGGCTTTTATGTTAGCTTTATCAACTCTGGGATTACATAAGAAATTTGGTAGTGCCATGATGTGTTAATGTCCAGTGAAATTTACTGGCACACAGGTATTCAAAACACAGTATGTTGATATGGACCATGGTATTGTATCAACAGGGAGAGCAGACCCCAGGTTGTAATGGAATTTGACAGATGAAATTGTGTAGTAACACAGTGACATTTTTGTTGCTAAGGTCACGTTATCAACTATAGTACCTTTAGTATGAAGTGACATTGATTAATAAAAATTCAGATTATGTAGTACATAACAACGTTCTGGTGGAATAGTCCTTTCCAGTTCATATACTCTTTTAAAAATGTAGYTTAATTGTCATGGAACAAGATTAGCTGCCTTTTCATACTTTTTATAGTTGAACTGGTCATTCTCTTGTTAGGTCCCAGAATATCTTCACCATGTTAATAAACGTTTGGAAGAAGAAGCAGACAGAGTTATAACATATTTAGATCACAGCACACAGTGAGTACAAATTTCATCATTTTTACTGTAAGTCAAGCATTCTTCATAAATCAGTATGATTATCTATGGTTGTAGAGACACTGAGATAATGTCTTCATTATCTTAGAGATATTATCTTGTTGAGAGTGCTTGTGAAATAGCTTGTTTTGTTAAAGGCTTCAGTTTTATCAAAAGTTACTTCCTTAAAATAAAAGCATATTTTTAGTGAGAAAGAAGACATTTGTTCAGAAATACYAATTCTGTATAGTGCGGTTTAAAAATTGTATAAGAGCTCCAATTCCCATTATCGAAACAGCAGCTGATTTTAGCCATTCATGTACTGATAACATCTTTAACCACAAATCTTTTGAGGGAAGGAAAGACTCATTAGGAAAAAAAATGCAACCAAAAAAGAAAAACCACAAACAAACAAAAACCCAAACAAAATCTGAAAAAACCCAGAAGGGCAGAGAACATGAGTATTATTTGTAAACAGTCCAAGGTGTGAGCTTAACAGTGCATCAGCTGCTGCCAATGCACTGTGTGAGGTACCTTGTCCTTTTTTCACATGGGTTTTAAGTAATACTTTGTGTTTTGTTGGGTTGACACATGCCTGCAGGAACTGACACTACATAAATCCATATAGAATTTGTCCTGTACAAAAGTGTTGCTTTTTTTCTTTAGTTAAGAATGTGACATTAAATTTAGTGGGTTTTAGTCTTCTGGAGGATTTCTTGGCCTGTCATTTGGTGTCCAAAAGGGTAACTGAATAAAAATTACCTTATTTTCTTCAGACRTTTTATATAAATGTATAGCTATACACATATGTGTATTGTGTGTCATGGCACATACTTGAACTTGAATCTTCCTGCAAATGCTGATTGCAGGGTGACTAGCTTTTTCTGGTGAAATCACTCATATTGAAATACATGGAACTTTCTGTTTATAAAGTTGTAGCAAATATATGCATTTATTTACTGTTTAGGTAAAAAATAGATTTATACCATTACATTTTAAATCTAGATAGACATCAAATACTTGCATTGAATCTTGCCCTTAGTTCAAGGCWTAGAAACCTACTTTTAGTAGGGTTCACACTAATTTTCTTCCCTTGCATTAACAAACAGCAGTTCTTAAAATTAGAGCACGTGAGTGTTCCTGGGGTCATACTGTTTGTCTGTGTGTGCATGAAAACAGCAGAAAGGGTGCTATTTAGTTTCAACTAGCTTGATCTTGAGATGGAAATGAAACTTCTAGAACAAAAGCATCATGTGAAACACCACACCAAATACTTCAGACAACACCTGGGACAACACAAGTGTGATGTTGCAGCCCACAGGGGGATTCTTTCAGCCCAGCAGTGCATGCTGCTTTGGACAGCTGACCAGATTAAGTGTGTCTCCTTGTTAGTCAGTAGGTGACCAAGGTACATGGCTTTGAGGTCATCYAGAAGGTACCTTCTGGCTCCTTCCTTAGCCGAGATAAATACTCATTTTGTTTGCTTGCTAGGATGTAGTGCTTTGCCTCTTAGCCTCAAGCAGACAAATTGTCCCTTCTCCTGTACTCCTCTCCAGGGCAAGGGATGGCATTTCACACAACCCTGACTCCTGCTGTTGGAAACAGCCAGCAGCTGCAGACAGTAGTAGCTGGGAATGGCAGGGGATATGGAAAAATAGCCATATGTGTTAAAAACAAGGGTCTGTTTAAACAGCATTTCATGTTCACTTATGACCACTGAAGGGAACAAATAGAGGAAATGTATGTGATGCCCTGATACTTTCCTGGAATTTCCCTGTTTTCAGCTCAGCGTATTTTGTGAACCTGCTGGGGTTTGTGTCTTTATCTCAGAAATACTTGCAGTCTCTRATAGGGATTCACATCAGCTTTTCTGTCTGTGCCAGGCTCTGGTAAAGCATTCCACAGGTGCTAAAGTGCCTCCTTTTAAGCCTGGTACCCAGTACCATTGCTGATGACCCCAGTTCATGCCCTGARAAGTGATCAGTCAGTTCCCTTCAGCCCTTTCCTGCCTGTTAATGGTATCCCTAAATCATCTCCTTCCCAGAAAGAAGAGTCTAGACRTTGCAGTTGTCTCTCTTGTGGCTGCTGCTGCATGTTTTGATCATCCCTGCTCCCTCCTCTGACCTTTCCCAAATGAAGAACCTAAACTGCTGTGTTGTGTGGAAGGTCAGGCATGTCAMTATGGGCTGTTTCAGGAAAGGGAGTGTGTTAGCAAAGGTACCCTTTCAGCAAAAGTGTATCCTCCTACAGGAAAGGCTGCCATCAGTCCAAGTTGAGCACCTCTCTTCCAGGAAATCCCAATTAAGGTTCTGAGAACCAGTTTTGTAATACTTAACTCATAAAGAAATGGTTGGTCTTATATTGTTCCATTGTAAGCAGGGTAGAAGTTTAAACATTGGAATTAATTAATAAAGTGCCTTTGCACTTCAGACATTTATTTTATCTTTTAGGTGATGAAAGATATAAGGGAAAACTTCCCATTATTTTTCAGTCCTGTCAAAAATGCATGTATAAAGGTAAAAAGTAGGGCAAAATCAAGGAGAAATGTAAAAGTTTTTGCATATTTGTGTCTTGTGCCTCTTGCTCARTTTATGCTTGTGTGCATACGTAACACAATTAGCTGAAAATTTTACAATGAGCTGAATTTTTAACATAAGTAGTGTGTATTGTTTTGGTTTGAAGTTGAAACCCTTGGAGGTTTTTGGGTTGTTTCCTTGTTTGTTTCCAGAACTCAATGACTTTTCTTCCAGTTACACTTTTGTATTGACTTTTGCAGTGTAAGCTTCTCAATTCTGCTGTGTAAGGAATTTCATTTTATCAATTTATTTTAAAATTACATACACAGTTTATTGTTCTCTTATATCACGTGAAGGTTTTTGTCTTAATTTTTAACCTCTAAGTATAAAATTGTTGGGGTTTTTTGCGTTATAATGTAAGTTATGCACAAATACTGTGACAGAAGGCAACTCCTTTATAGTGTAATACTTCTAATATTTTTTCTTGTATAATTCAGGAAACCACTGATTGCTTGTGTGGAGAAGCAGCTTCTAGGAGAACACTTATCAGCTATTTTGCAAAAAGGTATTTTTTTAATAATTGTAATCTTTGATCAGCAGTGGAGTCTCACACTCTGCAATAGCTATAAATTCCATAGCTTTTACTTTAGGAGGTATATTAGTCATGGGAAAAACTTCCACAGACACAGAAAGCCAATCCTGTGATTGTTACCCTCACTGTGACAAGTAAATGGTATATTTGGAAAGAAATGTCTAAAATCTAATTCCATATTTGTAAAGGCTGCTAAGCCTCTAAATCTCCTTTAACTTGCAGCAGTGGGCTTAGGAATTAAACCTTTGGAACTGCTTCTTTCCTAGAATTATATAAACTTCTAAATCAGAGCTGCAGTTACTGTTGTAGCTTCTTTTATGTGATAATCACACAGCTCAAGTGCAATAGTTTCACATGTTGTGGTGATTGTGTAGTTTAAGAATCATGAGTTACTGGAACTGGCAGCATTTGAGGCAATGAGCTTTCACATGCCTTTGTCTGTTCATTACCTTTTGTCTGGCAATTTCAGATAAGAACTGCAGCCTTCTTAGGAGGTCCTTATTCAGTGTGTTCAAATTGCCATTTCTTTGTTCCTCTAAAATCTCAATATCTCCTTTTTCACTGTATTTCTGGGTCTGTTCAGTATTCCCTGATCTTTGAATACTTGAAATTATTTTTCTTCTGCTTGCAGTAGCCATATTTTAGATTTTAGATCTTCTAGGAAATTGTCCTTACATCTGTGTTTTCTTTTGTGTTGCAAAACAGATGTCCCTGTTAGTCTGGTATCTTCAAGCYCCCTCACATCCATGTTTAACACTTTCATGTTATACATACCCTTTTTGTGTCTTTTTTTGTCCCTTTTAAAGATGAATTATGCTCAGTTTTATGTCAACTACCCTGGGAATCGCTTGTTTCACTGTTTTCAATACATTTATAGAAATAAGCTTGGTCACTTCATCTTAGCTATTCTTAAACTTATAAACAGAAGGTAATAATAATTGTATTTTGCTGATATGTGTTCATTTTGCTTGCTCTTTAATTCAAGTATGAAGAAGTAACTTTTCCAATGATATGCTTGTTTATCAAGTGGCTTCAGCAGGAAGTATGTGGTCTTGTTTTAAACTGAACTTTTTCTTGGTTTACAACATGTATGAGCCATCCATGTAAATATGGAGAGACTTTTACATTTTTCGAGCTTTCCAGTTACTGTGCTTCAGGACTCCAGGATTGTCATATCAGGTTTTGCATTCTATGTCTCTACTGGAAAAAATAGTAAAACAGCTTCTATCATCACTTGACTTGCTTAGTTATCTGTATTTGTTTGATCTAGGACATTTTAATTTGCTTATGGCATCTTAGTATTCTGTTCAAGTAGAAGAAGATGCTGCCTTTTGTAGGTTTTCTTCATTAAGTCAAGGAATGTGAAGTAGTCAGTTTGATACAGGAGTAAAAACCRTAAAAATGCAGGGTCTGTATAAGAAACCTTTTTTCTCTTACATTAGTATAACTGCTGTTGACTGGATGTTTGGGGTCAGATCTAGTGGTGGGGGGTTTTCTTGTGAATAAATAGATTTTCCCAAGGCTATGGCAGTGCTTTCTAGAAGCTCTGTGAAACCTTTTATCAGAGGACTTTGCTGTATATCCTTTTTGTTGGTCAAATGTGTGACTAAATATTTTTTTCAGTCACACAGCTCATGTTAGGGAAAGAGGGAAGGCTGTATTTTGTTATCTAGATTATAATAAAGCAGATAGTGTTCTTTAACTGAATAGGAGGTAATGGGATGGGCTTTTCTTAATTAAGAGAGCTGGGGTTATTCAGCACAGAAAAGAGAAGGCTTCCAGGAGACCTCAGAGTGACCTTCCAGTGCTTAAAGAGGGCTTATAAAAAAGATGGGGCAGATGGTGATAGGTCAAGGGGGAATGGTTTTAACTAAAAGATGAGAGATTTAAGATGAGATGTTAGGAAGAATTTCTCTACTATGAGGCCGGTGAGTCACTGGAATATGTTGCCCAGGGAAGTTGTGGATGCCCCATCTCTGGAAGTGTTCAAGGCCAGGTTGGAAGGAGATGGGAGCAACCTGGTCTGGTGGAAGGTGAACCTGCCAACAGCTGGGGATTGGAACAAGATCTTCCAATCCAAGCCTTTCTGTGATTCTTTGATTTCCAGGATTTTAATTCCATGCTTAATGAAAAGAGAGCACTAAAACCCTGTATTTGGGACTGTGTAGTCTGTTGTTTTACATTTAAAGTATGTCTATTCTTCTGATATCTCAGAAGTTTAGGAAATCCCAAAACAGCAGACAAAAGTTTACCTGGCATTGTTCTTGAACGTTGCTTGCCTTTCTGAAAATGTATGTAAGCTACAGTATACAGTGAAAGTATTTTTAAGCTGAAGAATATAGCAGAACATGGAATAATTTGGTAGTGATTTACAAAACAGTTTTTAATATAATTTAAAAATTAGTGTTAATGAAATATATTTGGTGAAGTAGCRTTAATGAAATATATTTGGTTGTACAGTGTCAGCTACGCTGATGGTGGGAATTGTCAACCTGTGTAAAATCAAGCTTTTTGTTTTTTAAAAAATGTCATAAATCTTTGATGCTATGCTCTGGTATTACTAAGGCCTCTGTAACTGACACCAAAGTACTTCTGATTACACTGGAACTACATTTGTCATTCTCTCAAATGGAAAAATGTGCATGAAGTTACGTGCTTGTTACATTCTTTGGGCTTCACTTCTCCATTTGTTAGCCCAAAGCTTAGTCTCATGTAGGGTGAATCAACAAAGCAAAAGTTGCTTGAAAGGAATTTGTAATCTTGTGTTATTCCATTGGTAGGAGTGTAGATTGTTCACAGCACATTCTTAGTCTAAAAACATGGCTCACTGTGCCTTACAGGAAAAAATCTTGTGAAGTATTTATCAGTACGTTAATTTTAGGGCAGTTTACTTAGCTTCCTATTTTCTTTAGTGGTTCTTGATAAAACTATACCCTTGAAGTCAGGCTCTCTTTGTAACCATTCTGCAAAAGGCTCACGATCACCACCTTGTTGGGAAAGTATTTCAGTTGAAGTACTAGTATATTCTCTAATAGATATACTCTCTAATACATTTCTGACTCTATTTATGTAACTGTATTCAAATTTCCCTTTTTTCTAATTTAACTTTTTTAGGACTTGATAGCCTGCTTGATGAAAACCGAATATCAGATTTGACCCAGACGTACCAGCTGTTCAGCCGGGTAAAAGGTGGGCAGCAGATCCTTCTGCAGCATTGGAGTGAATACATCAAGGTATGTCAAAGATCTATTACTAATGTAAAAGTCTGTGCAGTTACAAATTGCTTCTGTCAGAGCCAAGAATAATATATAGGTCTAWCACCAAACTTCTGTTTTAAGTAAATATGGGGAGGGATGTTAATGCTTCTGCCTCAGTAACAATCACATGATAAGAAACAGTAACACCTACTTTGGTTTTAAATTTCTACTTGGAAATTGCTTTCCTTTAGGTTTGAACATTATACAGGGYGTTTTTGGTTGCATTGCTTTAAATAGAACCACGTGCACATGTGTTTAGACTATTCTGGACTGTACTATGCRTTGTTTTGCTGCAAATACACTCAAGTGTTTACATACCTGCAAAACCTGTTATTCTGCTGCAGCTTAGGCAGTGCTACTTGTAACCAGCCTACAACAATGCTGATGGGTTTTAAAGCTGTTGGGAAGGGAATGCTCCTATTGAAAATAAGCCATCAGTCCTATTTAGATGGTTTAGGTTTATTAGGCATAATATCCATAGAGTATGCTTCCCCAGGGAGCTTGCACTCTAGTGCTCTCATAAGATGAAGGCAGGAAAGTGTCACAGAAAATTTTTCTCCCTGGAGGTGACAATTCCTGATGTCAGGGCTCTCCCCTGAATTGCCCATGTGTTCATCAACCCTCAGGATTAAGTGCACAATATCAGTTAATTCCACAGGTGCGTTTTTCTGCATACCTATATCGGGAGCTCAGCATGATCCACCAATGCTGCAGCTCATGCTAATGGAACATGGTTACCCTCTGCCCCAGCACTCAGGAGGAATTGATTCCTTAGGGTGTTGCCCAGTTGAATGGTGGTGCTGTGGCTGAGGAGGATCCTCATTCTTCTTCCTTTCTCCCAGACCATGCTCATCACTTAATCCTAGTGCTGCTTGCCACTACACAGGCTCTCCTGTGATCTGTTTTATCACAATGCCTGGGCAAGGTCAGTTTAATCCCAGGTTTAGTGAGCTAAGGAGACTCACAGAGAAGTCCATGTGCTGGTCCAAGGAAAGAAGTAGGAGTTCAAGATGGGAAAAGGAATAAGGAAAGGAATCTCTCCTCTCATAACAGCTGTTAAATTGGATTATCATACCCTGTGCTTCACAGAGTCTGACTACTTACAGCTTTAAGATGGTTGTGTACCTACTCAAAAACCTAGAAAACCTTTTCTGTAAGTGTCAGTAAATCTCCTTCCAAACATTCTGTGTGACAGTGAAGAGAGGCTTCAAGAACTTCTAATGTTTATCTTGTGAGCCAATTTACAATGTGGTAAGGGTCTGTGTTCCATTGCAGTCACCCTTTTGTAAATTCAGAGGTGCCATTTGGCTTTTTGCATCTAGGTTTGCTGTTTCAGAATGGGGGGAAAGCCTTGCAATTTATGAATGTACCTGGTAGAGACTGTGAGATGCTGCAATGTTGTGTTAATGTAGGGGAAATTGTGACAAGTGGAAGATCTGATAGACTAGCTGGCCACCAGAGGTCTCTTCCAGCCCAAACTGTTCTGTGATTCTGTGATACACATGTTGGTTCTAAGTACCTTGGGAGCCTTRTGTTCAGCCTTACTCGGAAATGGTACTTGAGCAAGATCTCCATKAAAGATGACAGTAGCTAATGCAGTGGAAATTTTGAGGATGGAGAAGAACTTACCCCATCTCTTCTACTGTTGTTGGCTAACATACTTCAGTTGGCCAAAATATACCCATCGATTACTGTGTTGCTTTTGCTTGTGCTGTGCCCTCTTTCTCACCTTGGAAAACTGATCATTCAGTCCAAGGCACTGATCAGTGTTACTAAGCAAATGTTAATTGTCCAGTAGGTGAAAATCCTCCTTTACAGGATATTTTAGGTATCCATTAGACAAATGGTGTTCTGTCTCTGAGATAATAAATGTAGGAGCAGGAAGAGAAAGTCAGGTCTGTGGCTGCTTCTTGTGCCTGAGAAAGTTTTGTTTCCCTGCAAGTCAGCTAGGATCATTTTGGTTTAGAGCCCTTGATGAAAAAGAATCTTTGAGGGCTGAACAGCAGTTAAAGTTTTGCTACCTGTTTAATCAGTTAAGCTCTCTAGTGGGTTTAATAAAAATAGTGCAAAGTTTTCCTTT
Organism: Cardinalis cardinalis; assembly: GCA_014549065.1. Classification (NCBI taxonomy): domain Eukaryota; kingdom Metazoa; phylum Chordata; class Aves; order Passeriformes; family Cardinalidae; genus Cardinalis; species Cardinalis cardinalis. The sequence goes on along the minus strand of JACDOX010000053.1, from coordinate 250,542 downwards.
ATACTTAACATTTCTGAGGCAGTTTCCATTTAATTTATTTTACATGAATCATAGTTCTGTATCTCACTGTGAACGTGCACATCATAGTCATGTCTACTGTATATTTTTTACTTTTGTCTTAAATGTAAATAATCTTTAAATCAAGCACTAATGTTTGAAATCCATCAATGTGTGTCTAGTTTTTATTTTGAATTTCAATGCATCTCAGTTTTTAAAAACTTGAAGTCATAAGTAGTTCTGTAAATAAATTAATTTTCCTATAATACTTTTTATAAGGGTAAATGTGTCTGTTGGGGGAGATAGGTAGCACTCTAAAGTATTTTACTATCAAAAGTGTTTGTTTTACAGAACTTTGGGACAACAATAGTGGTTAATCCTGAAAAAGACAAGGATATGGTGCAAGAACTACTAGATTTTAAGGATAAAGTGGACCATATCATAGAAGTGTGCTTTCAGAAAAATGAAAAATTTATAAACTTGATGAAGGAGTCCTTTGAAACATTTATCAACAAGAGACCAAATAAGCCTGCAGAATTGATAGGTACACAAATATTTTTCTGTAAAATATTTCAAAAATCTATAGAAAGCATGGTAATGCTGCTGAGTGTGCTAGTGCAATAGTGGTGCAGTCGCATTCTGCTTTAGGAGACTGGTTTGGGGACACCCCCAAGAGCCTGGGTGTGCTGCCAGAGGGCTGCTGGAGCTTGTGTCACCTCCTGTCCCTGCACTGCTGCTTGCAAGGGGCCTGGTGCTAACCACTGCTCGCTGCAGCACTGGGCTGCCACGGGAGGAACTGCTCAGGGGGAGAGCAGCTGTGGCAAGTAAAGGGGAACTGGCTTTAACTGTGGTAGTAGAGGAGTTCTGTGGATGTTCTGGATATCTCAGAAAGGAGTAAGTGCAGCCCATCCATCTGCCTTGAAGGCTGAAGTTGGGTTAACAATTTTAAAGCCTTCAGGTACAAGGAGTTTTAATAGAGGGGAAAAAACCCACTACCTTGACAGGAGAACTTGTTATTATTAAGGGGAAAGATAAAAACAAATACTTTAACAATATTTTTTAGCTTATCCCTGATCGGGCAAAAGCTATCCTGACAGTCTTGCCTGCTGAAAAACTGGAGCTGTGGCATTTTACACCAGGAGAGGATCCTGCTCCTTAGTTGTTTGTTTTTCCTCTGTACTTTGTTTTGCCTTTATTTGGCTGATTTTGCTGTATTTGTTCTAAAATCAGCTTTATGTAGGACAGAGAGCACAACATAGTGATACAGGTTAAAGCCATTATATGGGCTGTTGTCATTTGTGGATCATGGTGTCCAAGCTCCCACAAAGGTTTTCTTCTTACACAGAAGGTTGTATAAGGATACTAATGTGGCTTAATAAATACTTAGCTAAATTCAAGGCTTAACCTTATTTCTGGCATTCTGAAACTACTAACTGGAAAGCATTGCTTCTGTTAAAATTTTAATATGCTCCTACCAAGAAGCATGAGGGACATGGTAAAGATCTATAAAAATATAGTCCTCTTTATGTTGTTTGTTTTTGTTTCTCATAAAATACATTCATATACATTGTATGCTTCCAAAACATTGTCTTTCAACAAGTGATGTGCTTGTATGACACAAAATATGGGAATCTCTAATGCATTAATTTTAATGTTTATACTGGATTCATTTTTTGCCTTGGACTATTCCTTTTTGCAGTACTTTTCCATTATATATAGTAGGGCTCCAGTAATATTCCAGTAATACAGTAGGGCTCTGTCATTCCACTGAACACAGGGATGGGAAAAGGGAAAATAGAAAATGTAGTGCTTATCCTATGCTTTAACATATATTAGTACTTAACACATWGTAATATTTCAAGCAGGAGATGCTTAAGTTGGTTGCTTTAGATCTATTTTTTAAGCTGTTACCTAATTTTATTTATTTGTAGCAAAATATGTGGATTCCAAGTTAAGAGCTGGTAATAAAGAAGCAACAGATGAAGAGCTGGAAAGAATCCTTGACAAAATAATGATCATATTTAGATTCATTCATGGTAAGCAATAGCAGTTCGCTGTTGATGCAATTAAAACTGCTCCCTTTGATATTGGCAGGGCTGCTTTCCTCTGAATGCAAGAGATCTTTTTCAGCATGATTTTCTGCTCAACTCTGTCTTTAATTCAGGTGTCCTTACTCTTGAAGGAGCACAATAAATATACAGGGGAACAAATACTTCTGTGGAGATTGGCAAGTTACAGACCTTTCAGAGTCTTGTGAGTGGAGACCTAAGAGTTAGAGGTGTTGCTGGAAGTTTTTTAACATAAATTAACCATGGCTGTAACCACAACTTCTCAAATGACAGTACAGACTTTGCTGTCCACTTACRTATGTTGTAGGTACAAAGCATGAAAACCCAGCAACTTTTGTTGACTTCTCTTTCCTCATGATAGCTGAGAAGGAATATAGAAGAGGGCTCAAAATGACAGGAAAAGTGTTATTGCTGAGATTCACTGCCTTTGAAATGCATGTCCCTCATGTATGTTGCTGTCTAAATAAAACCCTTGAATGTGTTAGGATTTTTTTTTCTAGATTGGCTATCAGAAAAACCAGTGATGTAATCCAATCTAGTTGCATTGTCACTGCTCTGGGAGAGGTGGAGTGTGTGTCCTGGGCTGGAATAGCAAGAATTATCTAATTCTGTATTAGTTTGAGATCTATGGGGTTCTCTCCTCATAAAAATCCCAAACAAGTGCAACATGATGGGAAAGCAGTCAAGTCATAAAGTAGTATCATTTGCATAATTGAATCATAATTGCAGCATTTTTGTCAGATGGAGATGGTGAATGAAAACAGTTGTACTGGCAGCTTGTCAGCCTAAGAGAATAATTTTTGTTAATCTGAMACTTCACCAACTCTTTTTCTCTTCATAGTTTTTGTAGTACTGAGCTAAAAGCATGAATTTTATTTTGAGCTGTCTGGTACATAAGAGCTCTTTCAAGAGAAGATGATAATTAGTAGGTAGTTTCTGGGCATTGGCCTTTTTGATATCTTGATGCAACTGGTTCATAAAATTTCATCAGGACAGGATGGGGAAGGAAGAAGACTATTATAAGATGCCCAAATTGGAAGCTGTTCACAAGGAATTACAAGGGGCTACTGTAGGCAGCACAAGWAGTGCCTTGGGTTACAGTAAAATTGTTCCTCTTAAAAGGGAAACACCTTGCACTGTCATGTGGGAGAAGTTTGGGTTTAAGTTGTGAAAGTTTGTGGGTATCTATATGACTCTCATTTCAAAAGGCTATTGGCAAACCGTGTGAGAAGACTTCTGTTAAATTTTCTTTCCCTTAGGCTTTTAAAATGTATTCTGTAATATATAGAAAGCCTCCCCCCCTTTTTTTTTTTCTTCTTAAAAAGACCAGTGGAGGGAAAATGTGCTTCTGAACCCCAGAGTAATTCCATTTGTTTTGTAGCTGATCCAGTGGGAAATACAAGGCAGCTCAAGTTCCTGGGGCAGAATAAAAAGAAATAAGTAAACATTTTGCAAAATATGTTAAAAATTATTAAAATATAAAAAGAGCAAAATGTCTACATGTTTTTCTTCACTGCTGCATAATGAATATTGTTCTGCTAATCAGTTTTTCATGAGAAAGGCTTGTGTCACAAACCTGAAGGGCAGTGATGCAGATAGAATATGTAATTTAATTTTATTTTTTTGTTTCAATTTCTTTACAGGGAAAGATGTGTTTGAGGCATTTTATAAGAAAGACTTAGCCAAAAGACTGCTGGTTGGAAAAAGTGCATCAGTAGATGCTGAGAAGTCCATGTTGTCAAAGCTTAAACATGGTAGGTGTCTTCAGATGTGTTAAATTTGTATTCGTTTTTGGCATGCAAATTTGGAATCCCTATTTTCTCATGCTTTTAAGTAGTGACAAGCCACATATTAAGTAATAACTGTTCAGCTCTTAAATATTAAGGGAGGATGCAAGTGTGTGTGTGTATATATATATCAGACCTCTCATTATGCTCAGCAAGAATTACACAGCTGACTTCTTAGGTATGAGACTGGTTTATTTAATGAACCTGCAGAGGGGCCAAATCCTGAAAAGGTACCTATTTGTGGGTGCTCTGTGACCTGGTAAATGTGGCTCAGCTGTCTCAGGTTAAATGTTTCACTTGTTCTGTGCTTCTTTGTAATTGTGGGATCTTTGCTTTTTTGTTTGTGTGACAGAATGTGGTGCTGCTTTTACCAGCAAACTGGAGGGCATGTTCAAGGACATGGAACTGTCCAAAGATGTCATGGTACAGTTCAAGCAGGTACATTAACTTTTGTTTGTATACTAAATGTTTCACAGTCATGAGGAGACATTTAATTGGTGCTATCCCTTGGATTAAGTTAAAATTAAACAAAACAGCTTTTGAGCAGGTCCTAGTCATAGTAATAGTCTACTTACTGTTCTGTTTATGCAACAGAATTTATTTATTGTATACGAGAATTTTACAATTTTGATTCCTTTTAAAGTAAATTAGTTTAAATACCACATAGTAATTTAGTTGACTGATGTCCTTCAAAGTCTGTATCCCTCTCATTCTGTAAACTGGTGCTGCTCTGATGAATTTTTTGTGAAGGGCCCACACCAGAGAAACTCCCTGAAGGTTGCTAAGTGCACAGAAACTATGAGTATCTCAGCCCCAGAGCTTCCAGCTTGTTGATGACTGATGAAGGCTTGCAGGAAATACTGTACATGCTCACACTGTTGTTGCATTTGTCTCTGGGTACTTCTTTTGGGCCCTTACTGAAGTCAGGATGGGGGTTAGAGACCTGACCCAGGACAACACCTGTAATAAAATACTSTAGTGACTCTTCTGTCCCAGATTTTGCAGTCTGGCTTGGCTGATGTTCTACTCCAATTACATAAAAAAGTTTTGTCTAACAGATGGAGAAATCCAAGGGGATCCTTCTGATCTTACAGTCCTTGCCATGGCTTCTTTTCTTTGGCTTTGTCTGCATGTGATTAAAGCTTCTTTGACTTTAGCACCCTGTATAGACAGAGGTCTAGAATATTTCAAGGCATGTTGATCTTTTCTTTGTACTCCCAACCACTTGCTGTGTTTTGAAGTTGGGGAAGTGGTCATTAGATAGTTACTCAAAATCCTGGTAGAGCACATCTAACCAAGGTTGTGGCCTGTAAGAATTTTTAATTGTTATACTAATCCTAATTTTCTAACTTAAGTACATACATTTTCTAATATAGTATCCAGATAGTATACTTGAATAATTTTTGTCTCTTCTATTTTAGTATATGCAGAACCAAAGTGACCCAGGAAATATAGACCTGACAGTAAATATATTAACTATGGGATATTGGCCAACTTATACACCTATGGAAGTCCACTTAAATTCAGAGGTTTGTGTTTGAATTCTTCTAAATACACTTTACCACATGAAATCRTTATCGCAGGGTGCATTGATGCCCTTCATTTAAAAGTTTTTCTGCTAGATATCTAAGGGGCTTATGTAATTTTAAGGATTCCAGAATTGCAAAAAAATAGAATGTAGTGGATAAAGTCCACTTTTTTCAGATGATTATTTCACTTTCTGGGGTTTTTTTTACCTGTATAATAATATCATCATTGCCTTGCTTAGCATTGCAGTCAGTTACTTATGAGTTTGCAATGGGTCAGTTCACCTTAATTTAGTCAGTCTTTAACTACRTTGGTTAGGCACTTTGAACTAGTCAACAGTTGTGTCTTTGCAAGTTCCTTTTTTCAAAGATCCTTCATCTGTTCCCTGCAATGTGTCACACAAAACTAGCCCATGCATTTGAATGCATTTRAAAAATTGTTTCCAAGTTGAGAGATTGTTGCAAAGCTCCTTCCAGTAGGGATTTAGGTTGAAATGTGTATTTGGAGTCCCTGTTTCCTACAATACTTTGTTTGATCAGAGGTGTGGAAAGCACTTCAGAGGCCAGAGGTGGTAATGGGGTTTCCACTCAGTTTGGAAGATMTGGAAGCTCTGGTACTCTTGTTCCTGAGGTGTCCTTTCCTCCATGGCAGACTACTTCTGAAGGGTCCAACCTGAGCAACACATCATGAAAAAGGAGGGGTAGAAGCCCCTTACTTGGAAGTAAGAGGGTRTAAAGTAGTGGCATTGTACTGGAGTTCCATTCCATCCACAAACTACAGGAAGAGCTTAAGAGCAGATGGTACTAGMCAGCATAAAGGTGTGAGATGGATGCTTTTTGTCCCATGACTTCTAGGTCAGATTCAAAGTCAGGGACAAAACCAGTATCTCTTTTGAGGTTTGCAGCCCTTTACAGGGAGTTTATTTTACTGTTATTCAAAACAAGCAAATTAAAAACCCAAGGAAAATGCAGTTATTTTTGAATTGAGGCTTTCTTATAAGCATAGTAGAACCAGAGTACTTGAGAGCAAAATTTTGCTTTTTGGATTAAGTTTTTCCCACAAAAGAACCTATTATAAAACATGGTTGAGGAGAATAAAGAAATTACATGTGTGAAATCATTTGGTATCACTGCAAGATATAATGCTAGTGTTTCTTCTCTTTTCTTTACAGATGATAAAGCTTCAAGAGGTATTTAAAACCTTTTACCTGGGAAAACACAGTGGTCGAAAGCTTCAGTGGCAGACCACTTTAGGACATGCTGTCCTAAAGGCAGAATTTAAGGAAGTAAGTTTGCTTGTATAATGCTTTGCCTGTTAGGTTAAATTTTAAGTCAGTTATTTGGAATCTAATCATGTGTTGCATTTTTTATAAAGGTAGTAACATTTTTGTGGAGGAACAATTGCAATTCAGTACCGTTATTTTGTACAAAGAGTAGGCTTTTTATTATTAAACTGAAATTCTACTGTAGCTAACAAGACAACAGTCATTGGTAGGAATTGTTACTCATTCAAATAAATTAAGTTGTAATAAAGCAAGAAATTAAAACAAGAAAAAGAACACAGCATTTTTTTCTCTGTAATTTGGAATTGTTTTGATTGTAGAAATCCTGGTGATGCTTTTGGTATGTTTGACACATAAAGAGACTGAAGGGTGTTAGTCATGCGATGGCTGTGGTTAAAATTTATGTCCTTGTTGAATATTTAACTGTTAAATAGCTGCACTGTTTGTTCATGTGGTTTTGTTTTGTCTCGTGCAGTATCTTGCCTTATAATAGTGCAGCTTCACTGAGCCACAGCAAAGACAAAAAAACCCTTGAATTCTTCTACCTACTTGTTGTGAATATTAACTTGAGTTAATTAYAGGCAAATTCACTCTTGATAGTGGCAACACCAAAATGTCATATAGTGTAATTAAAGTGAATCATGTGAAGTAACTACCAGGTCATTCTAATGAGCTTGTGCTGTCTCTTGTATTTTCTCTGTTAGAGGAGCAAAAAAAGGGAGATTTTATAAATACCCTGTTTCCTCAATACTACATTCAGGCAAATTCTTCTGTGTGCCAGGCATTCTAAAATGCATATCCATTTTTCTAGAAATAGAAAAATTAATGTATTAGTTAGTTTCTGTAACAGTAGGAGGTACATTAGAAAATGCTTGAATATTACTAATATTTGTTGTTTCCCTTTTAGGGGAAGAAGGAATTTCAAGTATCGCTCTTTCAGACATTAGTATTGCTTATGTTTAATGAAGGAGATGAATTCAGTTTTGAAGAAATTAAAATGGCTACTGGTGTAGGTAGGAAGAATACTTTCTGCTTTTTAAATTTATTCATCAAGTGATTGGCAATTATGATWTGGTATGTGAAGGCCTAATTTTAAGAAATTTTTCACAATCATTAGGACAAACTTCATGTGCCAAAAGCATACACACACCCAAAAGAGATGAGGAGAACASACTGCACGTGTTTCTTAGTGTATTTTCTTGGTGTGTAAAATTGGCCCTTCACAAAATTRTTAGTAAGAGCTGTGTGGCATGTGGTACTTCTAACAACCTATTAGATTTACAAAATGTGTCAYTGCAATTCTTAAAATGTAAGTGGTGATAAAGACTGTTGTGTRTACAGATTGTTTTTGCTCCTGTTCAGATTCACATAGCATATTTTCAAAATGACCTGTTGAAGAATGCTCTCAGTTGGGTGTGATTTAAGAGAATATTTTCAGTTGAACTGTTCTGAGAGCTCACCTGCCTGTTTCCCATTCCTGTCACTGGGGTGCCCTTTCACAGCAGGTCTGATTTGTTCAGAGCAGCACTGTGTGCTGGGTGTGTGCTCTGTAGCTCTCTGCCTCTGCACTTGAACTGGAAGGACAAAGAAAGCTGAGGAAGAGTATAGTTTTTCTGTTTAACCATCTGCAGTMTCTGTTTTGTGTTTTTATGTTCCTGGGTAGGCTTTTTTCCCCTGAATTCTTACACTCTCTTGAAATAGTTATAGGCAAAACACTGTCATCATCACTCTCTGCAGTTTTTGCATCAATCAGCAGCTTATACCCTGTAGTCCTTCACATCTTGAAACTTAAGATCAACCTAATACAGCAGTACCTGAAATGGTATTTGAGCCCTTACAAGTACTAAAATATTGGAATATATTTACTGAAATACTGTAAAATGGGGATACCATGAATCTTTGCAGTTCAGAATGATGCATTGCAGAAGGAAGTACAGCCTGGTTGCTCCATTGTCTCAGTGTCAGCRCTTCTAGTCACTTAGTAATACTCTCCCTTAACGGTAAGGGAGCTGAACAAAATCCATGCCAGTGATAATAATCATCAGCATAGTCTGGAGAGGCTCATTAGGTTGGAGTACAATGTTTACAGAACAAACACAGGTTCATGCAAGCCTTATCCAGCTCCTGCTTTCTCATCTTGGATTGCTGTCCCTTGGAGCTGGCATTCTGGCTGCCCAACAGATAAAATCTGCTGCATGGAAATCCATTCCATTATAGCACAAAATAAGGAATTCAATMGACTGTTTTTAAGGCAGGTGGCTGGAATTGATGGCTGGGAGCTACCTCTATATCATTGCACTGAGCTCCATGTCTGTATTTCTCTCCCCTTTGGAGTAGTATGGAAATTTAGATGATAAGGGCAGCTCATGGTCCACAGGGTTCCTGTGAGGCCAGGATGAATAGCATAGAATCACGGGATGGCTTGGATTGGAAGGGATCTTAAAGATAATCTAGTTCCAGCCCCCTGCCTTGGGCAGGGACACCTTCCATTAAGCCAGGTTACTCAGAGCTCCATCCAGCCTGGTCTTGAACACTTCCAGGGAAGGAGCATMCAGAACTTCTCTGGACAACCTGTTCTAGTGCCTTGCAACTCTGACAATAAAGAATTTCTTTCTAATACCTAATCTATTCTGTTTCAGTTTGAAGCCATTCCCCCCCTTGTCATGTCACTACATGGTCTTGTAAATTTACAAGTTCCTCTCCATTTTTCCTGTAGGGATTTACTGGCCGTGGTTGGAACTTGTTTTCCAATCATTGTTACAATAAATCATCATCAGCCTCTTTAATGAGATTGTCCCTGGTACATTAGGACACTGACAAAAAGCATAAACTGTTACACAGAGAAAGAATGGTCAMCTTCTTTCTGATTGTGTTTCTTCAAGATGTGTTATCCAAATATATTCCATGTTTTTATTTGCCTGTCAAGGGAGCCTCTAAGAGCTGTTGTTTTTACTTCTATTTCAAAGATTGATAGGTAATTGTAAATTCCTTCCCTTTGGCATACTGTAACCTGTGAATTCACATGYAGAGCTCCAGTGTTCTAACAGCAGCTTGTGTTCAGGCAAAAAACACAGCTCAATAATCTGCATTTACTGAGGCTGAAACACACAAAATGTCTCAAATGTCATAAATGCCAGTTTAGCCCACATTGTTTAAAGGGTTTTTTTAAGAAATCATAGAACAGTTGGAAGTTTAAAAGACGGGAAAGGTTGCTCTGTGTAAAAGCTCAAGTATTTTAAAAATAGCAATAGTGTTAATCTTTTACTCAGCTGTACTTCAGCACTAGATTGCAAAACCTTTCAGGAGATCCAGCACATTCAGTGATAATTTTATACTGTGAGTAAAGTATTCTAGAGACTGCAGAGGCTGTTTCAATGCAAAATCTTGATACAAGACTTTGCAACATAATTAGAATGTTTAAGACTTCATTTTATGTTGTCTAAATGCTTTTAGCCTTAAATATTACTAGATAAAATTTTCCTCGCACACTTGTGTCTACTACTTTCCCATTTTGGAGGAAGTTTGATTATAGTAGCTGTCAGCTCTACCCTCCCACAAAACTTCATCCTGTCAATTTAGACTTCTGTATTTTTATTTGATTTTGGGTTTTTTTGCTGTGTGATAAAAACACKGATCAAATCTTGAAATAGGTGGCTTTCAGTTTCTTGTCATACACTGACTTTTTCTTTTCCAAAGTCCTGCTGCTACCACACAAAACTAAAGCAATAAAACTAAGTTTGTATTACTGTGAAATCTTTTTTGAGACTATTTTGGAAGGAAAACTCACTGAGATGAGCATAAATCTGTCTTTCTGATGTMTATAATCCTGTGCATGCTCTTAGCATTTAACCTGTGAAAGATGAGACCAGGTTTGAAGGCTGTGAGCTACTTCTTAATTGGAACTTAGAAGAAAGTATTAACATAAAACCACTGGCTTTTCAATTTATTTCTAGATTAATCCCATAAAACTCTTGATGTTAATGTTTTGTTCTGCTTTCTCCCATATTTGAACTCCTTCACAGAGGACAGTGAATTAAGAAGAACCTTGCAGTCTTTAGCTTGYGGAAAAGCAAGAGTATTGATTAAAAATCCAAAGGGCAAGGATGTAGAAGATGGAGATAAATTCATCTTTAATGGTGATTTCAAGCATAAGTTGTTTAGAATAAAGATCAACCAGATTCAAATGAAAGAAACAGTATGTACTTTTTGAATTTATTCTGTTTGTGTATTAACTGTTTATCTATATATCCCATATGGAAAGATGTAATCTCTTGTATTTTTGCATATAAAGAAACAAGTATTTAAATTCAAATTATAATTAATTTTCAGAGTAGTCAAGATGACTGAGAGAGGCAATAAAGACTTTAAAAACCCCGAAACTGAAAACTTAGGTTTCTTCCTGTGCTTGCAAATTTAAATGGCTATATATTAAACTAAAAGGATCTTGTAGATGTTTTAGTCCATCTTGGAAGTTTCTATGGTATWGCTGAAGTGTTGGTACCTATACTGAACTCATGAATCAAATGTCACCATGTCATTTCTATATTTAGCAGGTAAGAAGGCTGTAAAAGTTAGGGYTGTCCCTGATTCTGCAGTGAAAACAAACCTTTTTTGTTGTATCTGAATTCCCATTCTTGACACAAGGTGACATATTCTAATTAAGWGTGACTTGTTTCTTTTTTGCCTTTGCATATTAAATTCCCTGATAGTCAAACTGGAGTTTGGCACAAAACACTGCTGTGTTTGGGCTGTCAAAGTGTTAYGGGTTCTCTCAAAAATCTTAAGGGAGTTTCTAAGATTTACTTTTATTTATCAAATAATGTAAGATAAGACATATTTTTTTTCCTTTACATTATCCTGAATTTTCTCTTGTACACTTCAGAAATCTCCTGGCTCTTAGAATGCAGTAATGCATGCATCTRTCTCAAAGATAAATAAGAATACATGAGCTTCATTTTATTGTGAAGGTTAACTATATAGAATTAATAAAAAGTAGAAACAGAGGGTGATATGATTTGCTGTGTTATATTGTCCTTTAGGTTGAGGAACAGGTCAGCACAACTGAAAGAGTATTTCAGGACAGGCAATATCAGATTGATGCTGCTATTGTACGAATAATGAAGATGAGGAAGACTCTTGGTCATAATCTTCTTGTTTCTGAATTGTATAATCAACTGAAATTTCCTGTAAAGGTAACTCATGTTTTTGTTTGTCAAACCATCCYAGATTTATCTAAATATATGTAATATATGTTTCTATTCAGCTTGTCTATAAGGGCACAAAATGTGAAATATCATAGAATTCAACCCAAAGATGAAGGTATTGTGTGTGTAGAAATAAGTCAGAGTATCAGTACTACATCAGTTATATACTATGGTGCATTTCTTATGCAGCTTTTAGCAGTTTGGTTTTTTTTAATGTTTGCTTTGTATTACTAACTGTTACACTAATCTCCTCTTTTCTTGTAGCCTGGAGACTTGAAAAAGCGAATTGAATCTCTCATTGACAGAGACTATATGGAGAGAGACAAAGACAACCCCAATCAGTACCACTATGTTGCATAAAGAAGAAATTGTTTTATTTAAAAAATAAAAAAACTTCTAAAATAAAAACCAAAATCATCCACATATATCTTTAGGACACCAAATACACATGCTGTTCCAGACTTTCCTTTTAGCAGATTTCAGGTTGATGTATATTATTCAAGCAGCTGCATGCACTGCTGTGGAAAAGAAGCAAAATGACATGTTAATTGATCACCTTTGTCAAGACTTCTTACTAATTTTAAATGCCCTGGGTTGTTTTTTTCCCTTTAGTTAATCTTCTGTTCTCTTGGGTTCTTCAAAATTTAGTTTTACAGTTTGTTTAACAGTGTCATTGAAGTTGGATGGAAAGGTAATATCACCTGTATGAGAAATACTTCTGTCATGGATGCAAGTCTGGTTTCTTCATTTAGGTGTTCCTAACTGCATTCACCAAGTCCCTAAATGCTGCATTCTTTAGCTACAGTTACAACTTGGGTAACTTTTTAAAAACCCTTCACTGATGAACATGTATGTACAAGCAGTGTTGTTGAAATACACTGAAGTTTTGCACCATGAAAACCCTTAAACTTGCGTTCAGTTAATTTTCTTCCAAGTCTTTACAAACTTCAGTCTGGTTTGGATAAATCAGGTTTTGAAGTGAGATTCTTGAAGTGCCAAGAGGACAACTTTACTCATGTGTGTACTGAGCTGTTGGATTCTTTAGCTAAAATATGGATTGTTCTATTATTACTACTTCTGCTGGCTTGGGTGGCAAAGATTAGATCTGAGTCAAGGAGGCCCTACCTCATTTTAGGGCAGCAGGTGTATTTCACTGTTTCTGTAATTGCCGCAACATTTAGTTCTGCCTTGAAAATAACATCCAGGGAACCTACTGTTCAGCGTGCTCCACTTTAAGAAAACAAAACAATTTTTTAAAAAATACTTTTATGGTCTCAATATTGGGAAAGCATAGCTTTTTGTCTTGAAAGACTTAAGGACTTTGTGAGTACTTTGCTACATATTGTATATATGTAAGTTGATTTGAATTAAAGAGTGAAAGACAGTGTAGATCTGTTAGGTAACTGTAACCATAAGGAAGACACCTTTTCTGGTAATACTTGCAAGACTGTTTATTTTCCTGATTTGTCTACTGGTATGTTTCATTCTGAAAAAGAGCTACCAAAGGAGTTTTGATCACTACATAAAGGAGAATTTACCTGAGCAATATTTTCTTGAGAAATACCTTACTAAGTTTATGTAATGAGGGGTTTGTGCATCAACTAAAAGGCCACTTTTTCTTAAAGTAAACAGTGCTATGAGGTGACAACTTGTGGAACTACATATTAAAAGTCCTTATTCTGTCCTCTGGTGTTATTAATTGTATTGCATTCTGAATTATTTTTGTTCCCTTTGTGTTTGGAAACTAAACACATTTCGTTTATTGTATTTAAAGCATATTTAATATTGTAATTTAATGTAGACTTATTTTAATATTTGAATCTTCAGTTAATGCAAATAAAATCTTTGATGCATATTAAGTATTAATTTCTTAGCCTTTGTGAGGATGTGGCACTTCAGTTTATTTTTGAGGTTGGTTTTTTTGTGTTATACCATTCACTTTTTAGTTCACTTTTTAAGTATATGGAAACCAATCAGATCCATCTTACCAGACTTCTAAACCAAAAAGGAATATGYATCTCACAGAAAGGTAATGGCCAGAGAGGCTTTAACCACACTGAAAGCTGGCAGTGGTGTGCAGTAACTGTTAGGAAGCAGTGAGAATGTTCTGCCTGCCCCTTCTGAACCCAAATGTTCTGGTTCAGTAGTTTTAAACAATAGCTTAAAGGAGTGGTGTTATCCTGAAGATTACTGAAGTGGTTCTGCCTCAAGAAGCAATGTTAATTAAAAGTGCTGAGATATGCAGTTTTTCTTAATTGCCACAGACTAAGGGCTCTTTGGCCACGTTATTCTGGTCTAGCAATTAAAAATGAATTGTTCTACAGCAGTGGAAATTATGAAGCCTGTCCTTCTGTGCTATATGCCCTTGGTACCCTGAAAGTAGGTAACTGTGTGAAGTCAGGTAATACTCAGCAAAAGGCTATGGGAAAATAGAGTCATGTTTTGTGACAAAATTCTTTCCTTGTATCATCCCCTACAAATAACCTCAAGCAGCAGTACTCTGAGGGGTTCTCCTTGGTTCTGCCTTTCTACTTGTGGCAGTGGGGGTTTTGTCCCTCATCCAGCTGCTCATCTCTACCCATCCCCTTACCCCCTGAACCTACAGAGAATGTCATGATCCCTGAAGACTTTTCCAAACTGGTCTGCAAGTGGCTTCAGAGGTTCAAAAGCTTTGGGAGAGACTGACAGGCCAGGTAATTGTGACTCTTTTTCTCAGGTCCTCATTTTTAATTTGATTTCCTCAAATTTTTCTTACTGGGACGTTTTATGTGCTAAACCAAACAGGTAAGCAGTTATTTTATGAGTCAGCATGGAAATCACTTCTTCATRGTGAAACAGCTGCATTTGATTGCTTTTCAGTAGCTGGTGATGGAATTTGGCTGAGTGGTCTGACTGCCTCAATCAGTTGGTTCTTTGGGGTCACATAGCCTTAGTGTACCTGTACCCACAAGGCARAGGTTGCTAAACATTTCTTCCTGGAAGATCACTCTGTGTTGAAGATGTTGGGCAGTAGCTAAGTAACAGATGTCCTCTACAGAGCATCAATGTTCAGGTATGTCAGGGAAACCTGGATCTTGGCAATTCAGTGTCCTTAGAACAAATTGTAGAGCATCTTCTATGGAATCACAAAAATAACAGCAGGAGCCTGGATACAGCTGGGGGCTCTAACTTATCCAAACATGTATTATATACATTGAAAAAGCAATTTCCCTAAATGTGACATGCTGTTATCTAGTCCAACATTTCCTGAGGGAAAGTGAGTGTGAGAATGTAGGCTGGGGGCTGACTTACAGGTGTTTCCCAAGCCTGGCAGTTCCAGCTCTCCTTAGCTCTCCAGCCAACAGCCTCCTTTCTGCCATCTCTTTGGGTCTTTTTTTCTTTAGTTCTGTATTTTAGCTTTCCCTGGATTCCTTTAGCTGAAGCTGGGTTTAGCATTTAACTCTCTTGATCTGCTGCAGCTTTTTTCATCCTTTCTTTGTGCTATACATCTTTGAAAAAAAAAATTACACACCTCTTGGGTAACTTCAATGTCTCAATTTGTTAGGCAGATCTACCTATGCAGTGCTCCAGGGAGTGGGGCAGAGTGCCAGGGAAGCTGCCCAGTGGAAAAGGACTTGGGGGTGCTGGTTGGCAGTGGCTGAACATGAGCCAGCAGTGCCCAGGTGGCCAAGAMGGCCAATGGTGACCTGGCCTGSATCAGCAATAGTGTGGCAGCAGGAGCAGGGCAGGGATTGTCCCCCTGTACTCAGAACCAGTGAGGCCACACCTCCAGTGCTGTGTTTAGTTCTGGGCCACTCGCTACTCTCTACTATGAGAAAGACACTGAGRGGCTGGAGAGTGTCCAGAGAAGGGCAGTGGAGCTGGGGAAAGGTCTGAACACAAGTCCTACAAGGAGCAGCTCAGGGAGCGRGAGTTGTTAAGGCTGGGAAAAAGAAGGCTCCAGGAAGGGAGCCTTATTGCTCTCTTCAACTGCCTGAAAGGAGGCTGTAGCCAGGTGGGGGCATTGCTCTCTTTTCCCAGGTAACAAGTGACAGGATGAGGGGAAAAGACCTCGAGCTGTGCCAGGAGAGGTTTAGACTGGATATTAGGAAAACCTTCTTTACTGAAAGGGTTATCAGTCACTGGATTAAGTGGTCCAGGGAAGTGATGAAGCCACTATCCCTGCAGATATTTAAAAGGTCTCTAGATGTGGTGCTTAGGGACATAGTTTAGTGGTAGGCTAGGCAGTGCTGGGTTGCCAGTTGATCTCAGTGACATTTGAGGTCTTTTCCAACCTAAATGGTTCCATTCTGTTTGTAGGTTTATTATCTTTGGCAGGTATGTTCAGGAGAGTGGACTCTGTACCATGAACTTGGTTAGCCATTCCTAGGAGGTCTCTTCTGAAAGAAGGTAACTGTGTGAAGCCAGGTAATACTCAGCAAAAGGCTATGGGAAAATAGARTCATGTTTTGTGTCAAAATTCTTTCCTTGTAAAATCCCCTAGCCTGTACTGTGTCTTCTTGGTTTGTACTCTGCCTTGACCCCCCAGGACAGTTTTTACTGTAGTAAAATGGCTCCTAACTCTCCTGGGTGTTTCCCATGAGCAGCCCATTCCTATCTGTGCCTGTGAGCATRCTGGATGGCCAGCAGCTCTGTCAGATGAAATGTGTAGTGGCTGGGTATGGACCATGTTTCCTTTCCCTCAGTGACAGCACGAATCTGGACCTCCAGGCTGTGTACATAGCAGCTTTTACAGAAGCTTTAACTTTGTTTATGTCTTACCCTGCTCTCATGTTTGACTGATGTCAGCCAACAAGTTACCTAGCACTGGGGCTGGTGGCCAGTACGGTTGTGCAAGACTTGATGCATTTGTCTAACAAACACCCTGGTACTACTTGTACTGAAAGGAGGTGGAAATTGATATGGTGCTGTCTCTGCCCCATTAACGGTGGCCCAGTGAGCTAATGATCCACATCATGGAAGGTCAACATCATTCTCTGCTGATAACCTTATGTTCCTTATTTACCAAATTTTACCACAGTATTGTCGCTTTACGCAACTTTTTTTTTTTTTGTGAGCTATCCAAGCATCTGTAATTTTTCCCTTCATAGATGCCTACTGATTTTCCAGCAGGGAGGCAGAATACTGCACACCAAGTTTAAACCTGAACTTCCCCATTTGTCTTGTGGCAGACTTTGTGTTCTGCAGACCTTCCTCCGCTCCCAGGGCAGGTTCCAAAAACAGTGATCCAAAATGAGAACGACCCACGTCCCACCTCCATTACCCTCAAGCCCTCTGCAGATGAGTCATTCAAACACTTGACCAGAGCTGCTCATTATGTCCTTTTTCAAATTAACTTCTGCTTTTGGCAATGCATGGAAAGAATAAAGATTGCTAGAAGTGCTGCAGGGACAAACAAACTTAACTAAAATAATGCATTACTGTGTCTAAAAATGCACAGGTAAAAATGCAGCATTAAAAAAGAAATAYATGTTTATAGCAGTAGCATTAAAATGAAAGGTAGATCCCCATGCCATCCTTAAGGAGCAACTAAACTTGTCCAGGATGTTTTGGGGAAACAGGAACTGTGAGTGAACTGAGACAAACAGCAAGGAAGGGTCAAGTTCACAGCAGCTGAACTTGACTTTAGCTGGGAGTAGCTAAATTGTATTTCAAATGGGTTCAATGTAAAAGAGCATGAAGGCAGCTTGGGAGCAGGAATCATTCTGCCTCAGAGATGATGAATCTGGAGCAGGCTGTAGTGAGGAGAGGGACTCTACAGCAGGCATTGTGAGAAAGCAGAGGCACACTGCTACTGGCACACATTCCAACTGTACTACAAACAGGATTGCAGGAGCAAGACACAGCTTCTGGGGTTTCAGATGAAGTGAGCATACCCCTAGCAGCTTTTCAGTTTCAGATKAAGTGAGCAGTGTGGATAGAAGAGAGCACTGGATTACAAAGTGATCAAATGACCTGGGCGGTCCATTACATCTGAGAATGTTTACAAGCTAACTTCACCTTCTTTTCTGGTTAT
>JACDOX010000053.1:177230-232507 GCA_014549065.1 Cardinalis cardinalis | reverse complement strand
CTGGGTATATACAGATAGAACACTTCGGCGACAACAGACCATCACCTTCCAATGTTTTTACACAGCTAGGACTGAATTAATCCTGTGCGAGACGACTGTACTCACCTCAGACTGCCTTTAGCTGCAGTGTCACGCAGCGCAGACCCCAGCAGCACTGCCAGCCCCCGAGCCCGCTCCCCTCACACGGCCCCGCTCTCGCGAGATCCTCCCCGCCGCCGCGCCCCAGCCGGGTCACGTGATGGGCGCCCCGCCTCTGTGACGTCAGCGGTCACATGACCGTCCGGGGCCGTCGCCAGAGCGCCCCGAGCGCGGAGCCGCCGCCGCCCCGCGCCCGCCCTCGGTCCGAGCCCGCTCCCGCCGCGCCCCGTCCCTGCACCCCGACATGGCCCGGGGGCTGCTGGCGGCGGCCGCCCTGCTYGGTAAGGGGGGAGACGCGGGCGGCCTGTGCGATCGGCGGGGTGGCGGGGGCGGGTCGCAGCGGCCTGAGGTGGCCCCGGGGTCGGCGGCGCTGGACGCGGCACCTGTAACCGGAGACCCGCCCGCCCGCCTGCTCCCGGCTGCTGTCGGCCTTCCCGGGTGCTGACTGAGCCGCGGAGGGGCAGGGCTCTTGGGGGCCCRTCCCCCGCGCCGGGCCCCTGTGGCGCCCGGGAGGCTCCGAGGGCCGCCTGGGGTCCGAGGGCGATGAGGGACGGGAGGCGGCGGCGGCCGCGCTGAGCCGCGCTAGAGCCCGGGAACGCCGGGCTGGGCACCTGCGCTGGGTGTAGGGACTGCGCTCCGGGAAGAACCTGGAAACGCGCCTGGAGCACGAGGCATGGAGACGCGGGGGCTACTGATGTCATTGCTGCTAGGGAGCAGCGCTTTTCTATAGGATATGTAGTGCTCCGTTCCTTAATGGCTTTCTTCTTGCCCTGTCTTGAGTAAAATATGAAATGCGTCTGGAATAGAGAGATTTCAGTGCCGTGATGAGAAGGTTTGTTAAGTCAGCGAGGCTGTTTAACGAGGAAGTGTGTCTTGCTTGTTTGCTGGTAACTACCTTGCTTTTGGTTTCTTGTCTTGAAAGCCACATCACACAAYGCTAGCAGGTTTCTGAGATGTGGCTTTGGCAGCAAAGGAAACTTGTTCAGCAGCTGGCCAAATTATTTCCYAAAGAGAGTAGCAGTTGAGAGTGCTTATCTGCCATCATTTTTGAGCTGGGACAGTCCTTGTGACTCCTGTAACGCCTCTTTGGTAGTAAATATCGTTATCACCATTGACCGGACTTCAGTTTCACTGAGCCCGAAAGGTGCCGCTCGCAAAGGGCAGCGAGCAGTTCAAATATCCAGCCCTYGTGAGCCAGTGTAGCAAGCACAGTGATTTACGGTGCTCCTGCTTTTTAGGGCTGCCAGCTGAAGTGTCGTTGAACTGGTGTCATAGTGGGAGTTACTCGAATAGTTTGTTTGATATAGTTATGGCTTAAATAAATAATTGCTTTATAGTTTGCTTTCAAATCAGGTTTTGTGATTTTTATGTGGTACCACAGTTAATACTTTTGGCCATTGCAGTAGTCTTCCTCTGCTTAATTGGCAGTTACAAACATCATATGGTGCACCATCTTTGTCGCTTTCTGGCATGTGAGATGTGTTAGGTTTCTGCAACTGAGGCAACAGAATAGTTTAGTTTACCACAGATTTATTTATTTTGGATTTTTTTTCAAATTTTATTTACTGMTAGTCAGGACTTTGTACCAGTCTAGTAGCTTAGTAGCTGGCTGTTTCTGCATAACTTTATACTACAATCTTAGGGGAAGATCTTGTGGTGTAGATAGAGACCCATTTCTTGCTAGAGTGTGGGGTTTGGATTGTAGGTAAGGGGAGAAGGATGAGAGATAAAGATAATATATGAGCTGAAGTCTTCAGATATTTTAGCTCATTTGCAGCCTTTTAATCATCTACGTTAAYGCTGGTTAGGATAAGGTCATGATCACAGGAGACTGAAAGATTAGTATGGGTGGGGCAGATGTGAAAACTTGTTTGGTGATGCATTGACTTCAGGACAGCAGAATTTYTTTTCCCACCTGAACACCTCACCATACCTCACTTAGTGTTTCAGTTTTCTACTTAGATTATTGAGCAGCAAGCACTAAGCTGAACATTTCATGTGTCAGCATTGAGCATTTTGTAATTAATTTCCTCGCTACCATCAAATTTACATATGGAATTAAGAAAACATTTAGGTAGCACATTGTGCATGCAGGGAAAGGGAGCTGTGGGAAATGGAAGTACCTCCCCTAAACTTAGCTGCTGCTTTTTGAAATACTGAGTAAGATGGTGCTTGTCTGTTGTTGAGCACGATGAGTCAGTTGGGTTGTGTGCCAAAGCCAACAGAGCTGCTCGTGCTCGTGCTCTCTGAGATCTAGAGCACCCGTGCTTTGTTTCGTTGCTGAAACCCAGACACATCAGAGAACACTTTCCTCTAGATTTAAGGTTAGAATCAGACATRTGTAGTGAATAAATAATGAAGTGTTTGAGAATTGCAGAAGGGAAAATTAGTTTTTCAAAATAGTGTGAGGACATTTCAGAGTGACTGACATATAATCCAAGTTTCTATTGTGCAACTCTAGTCCAAAGAGGAATTTCAAACCTTAATACCCATGTAGAAGTAGTTGAGAAACTTGATAATAAATTCCAGCCAGTGAGAAATCTGGTGCAGAATTGTTTTTTTCAGGTTTGGCATTATTGGGTGTTTGCAACTGAGACCAGTATAACTTGGGTTTCACAAAATCTAACTGCTTTAATGTTGAGCAACTTTGGAAATATTGTTTTACCAAGTGCTGCCCTTGACATAGTGTTTGCTTGATAGCAGCTTGAAGTGTATGGACAGAGTCTCTAAGGATCTGAATTAGTGTGCCAGTCATCATGTGATAGGTTACTTGGCAGATGACAGAGTGAAGAATTGCCTCTAAGTACAGAGGAACCTGACTCAAAGATTGATACTCTGTTGCAACATTAACTGCTGTTATCTCTGATAAGCCTTTGTAGGTCTCAAAGATAAAAGTTTATTTCTAGCAAAAGGCACACCTTGCTTTTGCTTGTTTCAGCATCCACAGTTTGTCTTTGCKCTCAAGTCAGCCGTGATTGTTTGGAAATTCCTTGAGAAACCTTGGTGCTGAAATGGATTTCTTGGTATGTGTTCTCTTAAGCTTGGCAGAAGACACTTTTGGGCATGTAAGTGATGGGAATTACAACAGCTATTTGAACAATCCCTTGCATGATCTTGATTCTCTAGTGCATACTTTTAAATCTACCTTATGTTTTGGTAAATCAGGATTCCACAGTTTTTGGGCATCTGACTTCAAGATGGACTGGTGTCCCTTTCRGTCTTAGTATAGCAGCTTCTTTAACCTTCTCTGTCCCTTCACAGCACCACTGACTTACTGTTAATTCAAAATGTGAGTGTCTTTCCAGTTACAGATCACCCTGGCATTAAGAGTACAGAGTTTAATTGGGCTTCAGCTCTGTGCAGTGGGTACTTGTTCCCTCTCCAGTGTTCAGCCTTGAGCACAGTAGTTCACAGTTAATACATTTGGTTTTCTTGTATTAAACTTCTGATGGCATCTGTTTTCTTAACAAGAATTCACTCTGTATGATATGGGAACACCTGTATTCTTACTTTCCTTGACAGGGTTAAGATCTACTCTCTAGGACTAGGAGGGTGGTTTTACTCAGGCAGTTAGTTTATTTCCAATATCTTCTCCTCTGGGGAAGCTTTCTCTTTAAATTGTCACACAGTGCTCCTTTCTTCAAAACATTGTTTGGGGCTGGCAGCTGCCTTGAAGAATGTGTGTTAGTTGTGTGGTGTGATACAGCAGCGCTAACCAGAGCCAGTGCAAAGTGGACTTGTGTGAATGCTGAAAAGGGTCTGGCCAGGGGAGTTCAGCTCTCCCACTGCACCCATGCAATCACTTGCTGTAGAGCTATCCCAGGACTTCCTTCCTTTAGATAGGAAGCCATAAAGAAGTTTCATGTGACTAAACTTGATGCAGTTGTGCAATTCTCTGGTCAAATGGCAAGTGTATGGCTGTTAGATTGCCTTTCCTTTCTAATGCTTTTGTGCTTGTATAATTTGGTTTATAAAGACAGGAGTTATTAATCTGCAAACTGAAATGGAAAAACAAAATGTTTACTGCCTTAATTAAAGTCAACAATATCAAAACCATAATCTGAGATTACATTAATTTGTCTCTTGGTTGGCAAGGATGCATATTCTGGGCTGGATCAGGAACTTGATGTAATCAGGTGCTGCACCTGCTCAAGTGCAGCAAGTTCTCTTATCCCTGAATTAAGCTCTGTTCTCCCTTTCCCCACCACTGTGTGGGTATTCGAGTGAGTCCAACCTTGTCTTTTCCTGCCAGCTTTCCAGGTAGCCAGCATTCAGTCTCATGTGTCTGTTGGTGAAAGGTAAGTAKAACTCATCATTTTATGGAGACCATCTTGCCTCTTGCAAASYGTTTTGTACATCAAGCCTCTCACGRGATTTTCCTGCTTTCAGTTGTTCCTGTGTTTCTGTATTATCCCAAGGCGGTATAGGTTCTGAATCCTAAGGAAGTGATCTTGACTTGATCTTCTGATAAAGGACTTGGACCTGGCGTCCCTCTGGGAGTGGTGCATATGTTGGAAGACAGAACATTGTAGGAGAGTGTAACTCCTTGGAGACTTCTCCATTCTATTCTCTGGCATAGATTTAGGAGTTAAAAGTGGTGACTGAAATTACCACTGTTCACAGAATGAACAGTGAGAGATGACAGGATCATTCTGAACCATCAGAATGAGTAAATTATCAGGCAGTTTGGTTAACATGTACAATAGAAAATAAACCTTCTTTAGATAATGACCAGCATTTCTTATCTCCTTGGATGAATGCCCCACAGATAGCTGTGTTCACTGTGTTTGTCATCAGAACACCTGGGCAAAGGTGCAAGGCAACACATCAGTGCTGCAGCTCAGGTACAGGATGATTATGTAGGGCTGGCATCCCTTACCCTAGAGTGCTGCTGTGCAGTATTTCCGGGGTGGGTTGGAGCTGGGGAGAATCTGTGGGTCTGACGAGGCTGTGGGATACTCTGAACCCCATCACAGCACATYCCAGGGGCTCACAGCTGTGCTGTGCTGCAGCCGTGGTTTTCCTCCTGAGCACTGTAGGCCATGGTTTTCCCCCTGAACGTTGCAGGCAGTCCCATCCACCGGGGTATCTGTATGGCCTAAAGAACTGATGATATGRGATGTGTGCCCAGGTGGATTTGGATGGCTTGCTGCCCTTTATCCCAAGAGGAAGAACAATGCTAAAGAAATTTTTACTTATATAGGAAACATGACTATAGTAATAAACCCCAGATTATACAGAAGTAGCTTTTGGTTTTTCCTYATTGTCAATGTTTYRTGTTTCTAATAAAAATTGGAGGCAAAGTAAATCATTAACTGTAGTAATTGAGGTCCTCTTTGCAAGCAGATGGTGCACACAGTTCCCATTAAATATGCTTGGTTTTCTAGCACACAACAACCATTTGTCTCTGTCCCTTAGTAGGTTTCCATTATATGGGAGAGTAAAGCATGGGTAGCTGTGTTTGACTAACAGGATTTCAGTTATAAAAAAGCTGAAACCTGACAGCATGTGCTAGATTGTTTTGTTAGCTTTGTAGTGTTCAGCTTAAAACAAACAACTTTATGAGGTGGATTTCTTTAAGACAAATTGTTAGAGAATCAAGGAAGTATTTGTTTTGTTTGACTTAGTTATTTTATCTCAGACTGTTAATATACTTTGGGTTTTCTTGAGGTAGGTATGTTAGATAAAGAAGGATGCTGGATTTTACTCAAGCAAGATCTCTAGTTGTTGCTTTAAAAGTTACCTTAAGTGTTTTCTTGCATGTGACTATTTCTTCATTGCAGAAATGAGGTATGAAGGGAGAGATTGTCTTATGATTTTCAGTTGAAAATGTGCAGCTAGAATAAATATAAGCAGTCTTTTGTTGGAATTTACTGGAATACAAAGGAAGCATCTGAACCAAGTGAAATTTCTTTGTACATTTTTAGTAATTCCTTTACTAGATATCCATAATGTAGTGCTTCCAGCCAAAAGATAATGAACATAACAAAATTTACTTTTTGCTRTTGAAAGGTCTTGGACTGCTTCATTTAAATCTGAAGTCCTGCACTTGCTGTACCACGGATAGTTGTCATAGAGGGCTCTGCAGTTTATTAAGAGGAACTTTTAAAGCCTGAACTTAAGAATCTGGAGGTTGTATCAGGAGGTTGTATCAGTTTTTGTGTTTAACTACAAAGAATGATATTATTAGGAGATGTACAGATAATATTCTCAACTTGTAGATATGCCCTGAATATTCTCAACTTGTAGATATGCCCTGATAGAATTAAGCAATACATTATGTAACTTTATTAGAAATATTCCCAGGATGGATTGATTCAACCTCAGTTTGCTTTTCTGTAGTCTTGACATTTTGACTGTAGGCTTGTAGTGTTTGTAGGCTGGTATGATTCATGCATTAATCACTACTTGACACTGAAACTGCCTTTACAAAACTCAACAGCTGCTTTCCTGCGAGCTGTTCCTGTGCCTTAAACTGGCTGGAGCAGACAGTAGGCGGGACCTTCTTTCCTTCAGTGTCTTGATTTGTTCTTCAGTGCTTGTTTTCCGATTTTTCTTTGCTCCTATGTCCCAYACATTTCACTTGGTTTCATCTGCATTCCTTCAGGACCTTGGGAGCAGATGATGCTGCAGCTCAGTTCTGTCTGATCACCATCTGTGTGAGTGTTGCCTTACTTGCAGTGAAACAGCTCTCACCACTCCACCAAGGACACTCAGTGTCTCGTGCTCTCATCACTGAAACTGCAAATCCAGCAGCTGCTGAATAGTTCTTAAGGAGGACTGGGGTTTTATATAGCATTTGTTCCACACTAATGAAATCAGGATTCATGTAATGATATGACTTTAACCTTACAAAAATCTAGTAGTTATGGAGGTGTTACTATTTAATGTTTATTCATGCCCCTGATTCTTTATTACTTAAACTTGCTGAGGGTGATTTATCAGCTCTTCATTATCTGAATTTGTCTTCCATTTGATGCTTTCTGGTACCTCTGCATTGTCTGTTGTTCTCTGAATCCTTTGTAATGGACAGGTCTGTCATGTTTTTATTTAGGCCAGCAACATTTTTCTTGTTTTTCAGTCTTTTCTTTCTCCTACATTTCTTTTAAAAATTATTTTTCTTTCATTCTTTTACTCAGTTACTTCATTATTTTTAGCTCTAAAATTGCTAAGATTTTAATAGCTATCATACAAGGGAGTCTGCATGCACACTGAAGGTTTTCTAGCACATTTTTCAGTCATAGTGTTAGTTCAGGGAGCAATGGATTCTTATTCCCTGCCTCAACTCTTTTCCATGCTGTTCTAGAAATCTTCAGGAAGGTGTAAGCAGCTTGCTTTGGAGAAAAGCAGTGCTTGCATGAAAAGTAAACAAGTTCCAGATGTAAATGCAAATTGAAACTTCCATGTGGATGAACATGTTTCTGATACTGCTCTGAATTGCAGTAAGTAACATTTTTTTGGGGACTATGTGGTCCTTAATGAACATTTTATGCTGGATGTAAAGGCAAAGGTAGGACAGGTTTCATTTGAAGTAAGTTTTCTATGCTGTCTGTTCTTAAGCATTTTCTTTCTTCTGTCTATCTCTGATTTCAAGACCAGAAATCTCTGATTTYTGTCTATTTCTGATTTCTGGACTCTCAAAAAAACAGATAAAGTTGAATGAATTCCAGTTTCAGCTTTGCCCTCYTTGATGCTGGGAGAGGATGTGATGTTGCTAAGGGGAAGGCGACAAGGGAAAATGTTTGCTGGGTGCCAGAGAAATAGTTTCCAATGTGTTCCTGCAACTGCTGTGCCTTCTGCTGAAGTCCAGCTGACCAAAGWCCAATTTTTCGTAATAATTGTCTTTGTACAATTGTACACACCATAGTTCAGCCGTGAAAAGTTTTAAGATTTGTTCTTTGAAAACTTCTCAGGGAGGGAAGCTAGCTAATGGATAATCCCTCATCTGGATCTCTTTGGTGTTATCAGCAGTTGAATGGATTAGCATGTTTGACTCCTTAAAGCTTATTTGCTTGTGATAATGGCTTATGTCTTGTAGCTGTTTTTTTATCAGGTTTTTTGCAAGACTGAAGTTGTTGCAAATGCAAACTGATAAAGTGCTGGCATGAAGATGGTTSATACTTTTTGCAGTGAGGTTCACTTGAAGGGGTGGTGGTGACAAATTGAGAATCTGAAAAATAAAAGATTCTAAAATAAAGAACTGGTCAGGTGCAGGAGCACTGTCAGGTATCCCTTGCCACAAATGGAGGAGGAGATAACCAGCTTTCCAGCTGTTTCCAGCCTGCCTCAGTGTGTGCCCTGTGTGAAGCCTTGCTGGCAGTGGGCACTGGTCCCACTGGTGCCAGTCCATGCTGCCATCAGGAAGGAAGTGCTCCCCTTGCCGTGTGTTCTTGTTAAGTCAGTACTTTGGGCAGTTGTACTCAGTGTGCTCTGAGCGTAGAGGYTGGATTGGAGCAAGGGGCAGAAAGGCTTTTCTCTGCTTTTCTCGGCAGTTCCGTCTGAGTTTAGCTTAAACCAGTCAGGAAAACATAACCTCAGTGTGTGTCAAGGTCTTGGCCTGTTACTCCTCTGAAGTGTGGAGAGCATGAGGATGGTAAAGARAAGTTCTCCTGGCAATGGTAGCATGCTCTATCATACTGTTTTTGGCAGTGCCTTCAAAACATCTGCAGTCCATCCAGGCTTTCTAAATGCTGCATTCAGTGCATGTGCAGCTGAGTGTCCTGGTACAGCAGGAGTGAAGGCTGCATGCTGTGCTGTGGGGGGAAGGCAGAGTGTTGGAGGCATGCAGGATCAAATAAGCTAAGCCAGGTCTGGCTGAAGATGGTAAAATGGTGGCTGTGTGCAGAGAACACTGAAGCTGCCTTGAACACTATGACTGATGTTTATTGCATGTCTTTCTTATCTCTTAGGAACCAGAATGTCAACAGTTTTGGTTTGGGTGGCTTTGCAGTTTTATAAATGAGGTGTTTAATTTGTCCTGTTTGTTAGTGATGTTGAAGCTAATCTAGAGACTGTTAATGCCCGAGTTTCCAAACTCAAGTCATGCTTAATTCTACTCCTAAAATGYACAGTTGTGCATATTTGTCTCTTTGGGATTAAAAATGCAAATTTATGTGACACTAAGTTAACCACTTTTTATTTTTATCAGGCTTTTTACAGGCTTCCTCTTCATTTGAAGTGAAAGATTCAAGTGGTAAGGTCTGCATAATTGCTGATTTGACAGTAACCTTCTCAGTGGAATACAAAACCAGTGTGCAAAAAGAGGTAAGGGCAGTGAGTATCTGACTCTTGCAATTTATTACTCTTTTTAGTATTTATAAAATATGTGGTGTCTTTGCACGTGTGCAGTATTTAAACTTTCTCTGATTTCTTTGCATGAAAAACTGCTTCAACAAAGATTTTTACTCTCCCAGTCATGTTGCATCAGCTTTTCTTTATTATGGATGCTTCTTCTAATTAAACAGCAAGGTTGAGGCTGCCTGAAACAATCACAAACAAAACATGTGCAGTTACTTTTGTGACTGAAATTCCACACCTGTCCTGTTGATAACTAAAATGGCTTTCACTAGAACTGTAAGGGCAAAAACACTACGAGTTTTCTCTTCGTAACTTGGTCACACTCASGTGGATTAAATCTGAACTGACACATAGCTTAATACTTTTTAAACTCTGGAAATCTGTGACCTTCTTACTTAGCAAATCGCTAGATTTCAGTGTATCTACAAACTAGTGCAGTGCTTACAAATTGTTCCATATTAACAGCAAAAGCTTGGTAATGGAAAATTAAGAATTTACCTTAACAAATAAGTTTTGGGATTTTTTGTATCTTCACTACTGAATAGGAATTGGGGATTATTTATAGTCTTACTGCAGTTTTGTGTTGTTGATTTTTTTTCCTAGCTGTCAGCGTAATATCAAGGTTAAAAACATCCTACTACTTTACCAGTGGTGCACTTGCTAGGTGTGATTTGAACTGAGCCTTATATTGTATAATCCATGTTTTCAGTGGTGCTGATGGTCTGAAATCCTGCTGATACTGGTATATGTGTTTGGTATATTGTTCAGAGCTGACTTCTTTCATAACATACTTTTGTCTGTTTCTTACTGTAAGCAGTGAGCTCAGTACTTCGCAGTAAATGTTGTATTGGTCTTCAGATATCAAATTTCTTCACAATGTGTAATAAACTCAAAGTATTACAGCCAAGCTACATAGGATGTACCATTCACTTTTGTTCTTGCTCAGTTGTACTACAAGAAGCAAAGCTAAATTCTCCCATTTTTCACATGTCCAGAGTTTGCCAGATTTGATTCTTGTAGTACAGAAGTACCTCCAAATTCATATTGCTGGTTTAGAAGGAAGAAAAGTCTAAGAGGTGCTGTGAGTTAGTCCTCCAGTTTCASAGAGTAAGGTTCTCAAACTTGAATGCCAGTATATAACTTGCTTGCTATATAACTGGTATATAAGTAGACATCTTTATATATAATGTCTGCTGTATGTTTGTAACAGTTTCACAGGATATTTAAAAAGCTGTAAAGAAAAGCTTACATGTGTTTTATTTTCTACCCCACAGTTTGTACACTTTTTTCTTCCACAAAATGCTTCAGTAGACTCACAGAGCTCATGTGGTAAAGATAACACATCTCATCCAGTTCTGGTATTGGATTTTGGAGCAGGACATTCGTTAAGCCTGAATTTCTCAGAATCTGCAGACAAGTACCAAGTTGAAGAGCTAGTTTTCCACTACAATCTGTCAGATGCAACTTTATTCCCAAATTCAACTACAGGTAAAATTAAAACTTATTGTTGTTATTGTAAAACCCTTCCAGATATAATACTAAATCCTTTCTTTGAATGCTGGTACATACTAATGCAATGTATTTTTTTACAGGAGGTGTGAAGACTGTATCACATAAAGATATCATTCAGGCACACATGGGCACAAAATACAGATGTATCAACTCCAAGCACATCAATATGAAGAATGCAAATCTTACTTTTAGCAATGTCACTTTGGAAGCCTATCTCACAAATGGCACTTTCAGTGTGAACAGTAAGTATCTTGTAACAGAAAATTTACTTGATGAGCTAATATTTAGAATAATAGGTTATTTCTTTTTAAGTCCTGACTAATCATATTTAAGGTGAGTACTGGGTCTAAAACTCTGACAACAGCATCTTTTGAGATGAATGGACTTGCCTCAGGTTTTCTCTGTAGGATGTCAAAATCTGTGGATAGGAAATAGTGCCCTGGGTTCCCATGGGTATTGTACTGGGCTCTTCATGAGTGTGGATGTTAAACACATGCTGCAGTAGGTTGAGTGGGCACATGGCCAAAATCCTAGTTTAAGAAGTACCTGATAACTTCCAAGCATTATGGCCTCTACCAAAGTAATTTGAACTAGTTACTCTGTGCTCTGGGGAAAATTAGTGAAATAATGGCAGACAGTAGAGAACTGGTCTGTAGAGAGCAGAAAGGTACATCTTCCTACAGGAGGTTTTATGTCAGTTGTAAAAGTCAGGTTTTTATCCTGATTGTTTGTATTGGAAAGTRGTGTGGAATTTTACTTCAAATTATTGAAGGCCAATCATGTCCTTTGCTTTTGTGGCAGCAGTCTTCAAACACAAAARAGCTGTATAAACTGATCACCCATACTATCTTAAGGAGTGATAAGTCTTTGCCTTACTTTTAGAGTCTTCATTTTCCCTGGGATGTAGAACTTTCCTTCAGCTGTTAATCCCATTTATGCACCTGCTAAGTTGAAGCAAATATTAAAAACTAGTTAAAAAAAAGGGTAGCCAATGCTAGCATGGAATGGTTACAATGAACAAGTGTCTTCTACTGGATTATCTCTACCTTGTCCCATTTCTGTGAAAAGTACCTTGCCTGATGCATGATAATAGTGGCATTGACTTTTTTTATGGCTGCTTCACATGACTGGCTCTGATTTGTATGTACCATTCCCTTGATCAAACTTTTCCATTCAGTGAACTAGTTTGCAGTAAAGATGTGTACCTAATTTATGCTTTAAAAAACCTACACCAAACCCTGATTTCTATTAGTGCAGTCTTCAGAATTATATTTTTTTAATTATGGAACTTTGATCTGATTGTTTTAGGAGTTAAGTGTCACAAGTGATCATTTATCAGCAGCCTCAAACATAAGACATGATACTGGGAAAAGCTGATTTTTACTTCTACAAAACTTCAATAAAATYTCCCTACTCTGTAATACTTTTCTTTTTAAGACATTAAGATCTTTTATATAATCCTCTGGTTCCATTCTTGTGCCTTCCCTCATCCCTTAGGCAACTAGTTATTGATAAACTTTAGATCTTGAATTTTTCCCTAATGTTTTTCTTCTCTCTGCAAATCTTTAATCAAAGGATATTTCTGCTGGTGATTGGTACAAGGCTCACTGAAGGGAAGAAGGGTCAATATTCAGTGCATCTGCGTAACTGGAAATCGTGACTTCTGTCAGTGTAGTAGAAGTTAGTGACTGAGGGGATGGTAGTGGTTATCTGCAGCTCTGGAAGGACACTTCTTCCTTTTCCTCTGTGTTGGTAGTTTTGCCAGCTGCTTTCCTGTAGCTGTCAAGAAAAGACATAAGGATTTGTCTCATCTTTTGATCTGTCCTGAAGAGCTACTAGAACCTGCTCTAAATCAGTTCAGTAAAAATAATGTATCAAAACTCCAACTAGGCTGAACTTCCACTCAGTGTGATTTGGTTGTTTCCATCTGTGCCAACTTAAAGAAGAGCCTCTATGTGTTGAGGTCTTGCAGATAGAGGGTAGTTCTCCGTTGTAGTGTCCAGAAAGATGGTTTTTGGTTTGTTAGGAAATGATTGCATTTTGGGATCAGACCAGTATCAGTCTATAAAATACAGGATCACTTCTCCTTCATCCACCTTCATTCTGCTCTTGGACTTTCCAGGAGTGTAGTAGAAATAGGAAAGCATGCTATTTTGGAGTGTGTGTGACTTCAGATGGTGTGATTAGAGTTCTTCTCTCTGAGCCATAATCAAAAATTAAGCTGCTTAAACTGTTTAAAGCAATTTATTAGTTGTCTTGTATCTGTGAAATGCATATGCGTTAAATTTTAGAAGTAGGCCCTTTGAGTGAGAGAGTTGATTGTTGCTGCAGTTGCCGTTGTCCTTAAAAAGTTGCAAGTTGTTATCCCTGGCATGTGGAGATGACCTTGGCTTGGAACRTGGAAGTCTCTACTTTAGTAATGTCTTTGTTATGACCTTTGGTTTTGGCTTAGATGTTCAATGCAGGAACCTTCTTGGCTCCCAGATCAAGTTAAGATCTTGCTGCCACATGTTTCCAAGTAGTCTGGCAAATAAATCAGAGTCACTGTTCCCTTGGAAGTTGCTGCTGGACTGTATGAAAAGAGAAGGTGAACTTGCACACCTTCACACCTTGTTAACCCCGTGGAGGGTGGCTCCTCGTGCAGGACTGAAGGGAGGAYGGATGTGAGTGGGATACAGCAGAAAACTTGGCATCAGAAGCAGTGTCTTAGAATCCCCTCCTAAGGACAGAAGAGCCAGAGCAATATATTAAGGCTACTCTGGTCATTGCCAGAATAATGAGAGTGAGGGGAAGGAGAATACATCTCATGGGAGACCATTTTGAACAGTGAGCAGAACTGTTCCTCTGCTTTTCCCACACGAGTGCCCAGAGTGTGTGATTGGGATCCCAACCTGGCTTTGAGCAGACAGCAGGAACACTGGAACAGCAGGAGGGCTGGGTCTGTCACATTCACCCTGGCCTGATGGCAAAGTGAAATGATGGATGTGAATGAAAGTGGATGTGGTCCCCATGAACTTCAGTAAATTACCAGCAGAGGTGTAATTTTCTCATGCCGTGCTTTAAAAGGGTCTCAGACTTTGCCACAAGACTTTAGGTAATGCTTTACCATTGTGTTTCTGAGCTTTTATTATMTTTTATTAGGAAAAAAGCTACTTGAAATTGTGTCATCCTTTCTCTCGAGGATTAAAAAGGTAGATCATCCACAGCTTCATTTTGTTTGGTAATGAGTGTTTTCCTTTCTCTGCAGAGACAGAATGTGCTGAAGATATGGTCTCTACTACTGCTATGGCRCCTACAACTCCTAAACAGACTACTGGCCAGGTTCCAACAGCTGGCCCAACACCAACATCATCACCCCCGAATCCTACAGTTGGTAAATACAATGTGACTGGTCCAAATGGAACCTGYGTACTGGCCTACATGGGCTTACAGCTTAATATCACCTATCCAAAAAAAGATGAAAAGGTACATTTTGATTTTTGTTTCTTCAAAACCTTCAGATTTCTTCTTTGGGGAAGACTTGGTAAATTATTATAAGCTAACCTTTTTCTTTTAGAAGCCCAGGTGTTTGTGTTCATCCATCATTATCCTCTATTTGAATTGCTTAACCTGGTCTGGACTAGTGACATTCCAAACACTTGTACTGAAAGTGGTTCTTCAGAATTATTCCATTCACTAAAAGCAGCATGAAAGTTGTCTGTTGAATCCAGGAAGTGTATATATGGTCATTTAAGAGAAGTAGTAAAAATTACCAMGATATGACTAGGGGAATCCTGTTATCAAAGTTGCAATCAAAACAAGATTTTTAAACTGTTAAATACAGAAATTTGGCCTGAGGTTTAGAAAAGGGAATGACTAGTAGAAGAGAAAATTACTACTGTAAAACTGGACAGGCTTCTGACTTAATTACCCTCCAGCCAGCACTGAAGACATTTGGATTTGACTTTGATGCTTAAAAGTTACATAACATCTGATTTTAATAGTATTTAAAAAAAGAGAGAAAAAATACAAGGTATACGTAAGATCCAGCCCTGGCACAAATTCTTTCCCTCCACTGTTGGYGCAGAGCCTGGCTTGCCAGCCCTATGGACAAACCCAGAGTCCTAAAAGGACTGTTGAATCCCCCTAACAGGAAACAGTGCTACTGCATTTATTTATGATGTTGATGACTGAAAGGTAAAATCATGATCACTTACAGCTGGTGTGTGGCTGTACAGTGGCTTGTTGTGATGGTAACTGTGTTTTAGCCACTTTAATTGTGTGAAATTCCCTGATTCTGGTGTTCTGCTTCTGGTGRAACAGCTGATTTCTAGTGTAATGACCAGTGATGAGGTGGCAAGTAGGTTTTCTGGTCACATGAGGATCAGCTAAGAGCTACTGAAAGGGTTTCTATTTAATTGTTTGGCAAGTGGCATTTAACCCACAGCCTTCTGCAGATGCAAGACAGTATAAAATCATGAACCATGGACAAAACTGAAACATTTTGAACTGAAATGACATACAAGATGATTTGCTGACAAGTGCTCCCCTTAATTGCTTCTACCTTATGTCAAAGCAGTATTTTATAGCATCTTGCCCTCTGTGTGGTGTGGTGGTTCTTGATGCTTTTTCTTATGCCACAAGGACCAAAGCAGTTTGTGTGGAGAAAGCAGTTGGGTTCTTGCCTGCAGCCAGTCAGGGCTGCAGAAAGCTTTGTTAGCTGTGCCCTTAGTTSTGTGTCAGCCTGGTAACTCGGGTGCAGCCTGCACAGGTCTGCCCTGGGGTCTGGTACACAGGGCAAACACTGTAGGCACCAGACACGAGCCAGCCACACCTCAGCTGAGTGGAAGGTGTTGTGCTCAGTCTCTTCAAGTGTCATAATTGCTCCTCTTCTCTCACAGATGGGTTTGGATTTGCTGAATTTCGTACCACATAATACAACTTCTTCTGGGAGATGTGACAATACATCTGCCTTGTTGAACCTGACTTTTGAGAAAACGAGGGTTATCTTCCAGTTTGCCTTGGTAAGAATCTCTGCACCAAGTGTGTAGGGTCTGCAGCACTTTCCATGTGGGAAAATAACTGGGGCAAGGGCAAGAGGAAAAAAGACAGTTACAAAGAGAGTATCTAGTTCCTTTGGTTTTAATACTAGGATTTAATGGGTTTTATGCTTGGTTACCACTGTGTGAAAAGAATGTGTTTGTRTATATATGCACATGTACATATGTGTACACAGAAAAGTATTTTGTTTGGTGGGAACTTCCTTGAAGATTGTGTTGCTTACTCTGAAGGGTTCTTGCTGAAACTGGGAGCAGCCTGTGACAAGTGGRCATCTAATCTAATTTTAAGCCTGGAGCTGGATTTAAGTTCTCATTAATATTCTGTGTACAGCCCAAAGGCCGAGTGTGCTTGTCTTCTGGTCTCCTGTGATGGTTGGGAATCCTGTTTCCCACAGCCCTGCCCCAGGTGCTGTATTGAGCTGCATACCTTTGAGGACTGAATCCACTGTTTGTCAGAGCTTCCTGCTCCTTTTTATGCTGATCACGTTGAGCTGTTGCTATTAAATGACTCTACAGCTCTGTGGGGTACCAAGTTCACTGCAAGTAGGCTGCTTAAGCAATGGGTGGGACTATGCCTGCAGTGTGGAAGTCAAGCCAACAGTTTGGGGGTGTCAAGGCCTCCTGTCTCTGGCTCTTTGCCCTCTCACAAAATAATCTTCCTTAAGGTGCATTCTTTCTGTAGCTTTTCTCTCCTAAAGTCCAACTAAACACCTCCTCTGGATGCTAATCCCATTTGTGGTCTACGTTTTAAAAACCTTTCTCAAAATGCATGCAGATTGGGACTTGAACAGCTTATGTTGTACATCATCGTCCTACATGACAACTACTGATTTGTTTGKTTTTTTTAAAGAATGCAAGTGCTGAAAAGTTCTTCCTGCAAGGTGTGAGTGTCAGCACAACCCTGCCTTCTGAAGCAAAAAGTAAGGACTTCTAAAAAAATCTATTCTCTGTGACTACTTCTTTAAATATTAAGGGTAGCCTGCATTAAATAATGTATGAGAAATGTTGGGGATGAGTGTATCAAATTGCGAGTCTATGAGCTTATAGGTCCTGCACTTCAGATTTATATAATTAATAAGAGTTTCTCTCAATAAGAGATTAATAACAGTTTCTCTTACGCAGATCCAAAATTTGAAGCATCAAACAACAGTATGAGTGAACTGAGAGCTTCAGTAGGGAACTCCTACAAGTGCAGTTCTGAGGAGAATCTGCAGGTCTCGGACCAAGCCCTTCTCAATGTATTTAATGTTCAGGTCCAGATTTTCAAGATTGATGGAGACAAATTTGGGCCAGGTAAGAGGTTTGCATTTGGCAGCCCCTGTCAAATCCAAGATTTGTGAAGTATACTTGGATATAAATACAACATTCTGTAGTCAAATGTCAGCTTGTGGGTGTTATGCTTAGCCTCTGCATGCCCCACTACAGATGATGTGGGGGCTGATTAAGATGCCCAAGTTGAGGCTAGTGGGAGAAGTATGTAAAAAGCTGTGAAACAACTTGGACTCGTTCCTGATGGTCCAGAGAAGAGTTAAGGAAGTGTGCTAGCTTTTCCTCCAAACTTTGTGCAGACAGTTGTGTGAAAGGGGCAAACCTGTCCCTTGTGACTATGATGAAAGCAAAATTACTCTGGGAAGGGTCATGTGGATATTTATGATGGCTAAATTTGTGTGTAACTAACAGTTCTTGAGGAGGAAACAAGCAGTATAACCTCCATATTGTGTATACAGCTMGTACTAGAAAGACTTCATCCTGAATGATCAGTTAGTGGACCTGGCTTCCTTTTCATCGTTGACAAGCTAGCTGAGCCAGTTTTATTGACATGCTGAGAGCAGAATTCTGAAGTTCTGGGTGTAGCCATTTGTTGGTGCACTAGTACCTAACATGGATCTTTTTCTCTCTCTTCAGTGGAAGAATGTCAACTGGATGAAAATAACATGCTGATCCCTATAATAGTTGGTGCAGCCCTTGCTGGTCTTGTTCTRATTGTCTTGATTGCTTACCTGATTGGCAGAAAGAGGAGCCATGCTGGATATCAAACAATTTAATTACTTGCACTAAAATCCAGCATAGATGAAAAGCAATTGCAAGAGGCTGGGGGAAAAAATCCCCCTACRTTTCCCCTGAACTGGTTGATATGGTAAGGTAACATCTTTTCTTGCAAATTGCTTCTTTAAAGTCTGCTTTATTAAATGTGAAATCATCTTGCAGCATTTAACTATGCACAAAAATAACTTCTGAAGATTCTGGTGTTTAATTTTGCTAACTAGTTTTAATATTTACCCACTTAGAAACAAGCTAAAAGTTTTTAAGGGTGGTTTTTTTGAATTGGCGTAAGATTATGTCAGCTACAGATTCCAGAGAGGGATGTTGCTAACTCTGACTCAATTTCAGAACTCTTAACAAAGGGAAAAGGTTCATTATTTGCACCGCTGCYGTTGAGCAATGATGTCAAAGTATAGTGATGATGCATTTGAAAAAATTTTAGTAACAACTGACAAAATTGAAATCTAAAATCTGAACTTCACCTTGTCTCTTAGGTGTGTATTTTTTACTAAGCTTTAAACTCAATGCCTGGCACATGCAGGGTGTGAACAACGCAATACTCAAACCTTACAGGAACTCTTTATGATTGGACAACTCCCCTGTTTGATATTTTTGATGCTATGCCAGCTTGTTAGGAGCTGGTACTTTTTTAAAATGGGTGTTATTTTTATTTACTTTTTTTTGTAAAGTTATTTCAGTCTGTTCTGTTGGAAGGTTCAGAGAGATCCTGTTACTGCACATGTGTACAATATAGATCTCAATCTGCTGATTCTATTGCTTTAAACTTGGCTGGGGGGTTGTACACTTTAAGGATCAGTTCTTATGTATGCATTGCCTGTAACAATGCTAATAAAGACACTTTTTTTTCTGTATTTCTTAGTATTGCTGATCACTGTTAAAACTATTTGTTGAGGGCTGAAGTCAAGGTTTGGCAATACTTGGGAAGCTTGAGACAATCATTAGTGTGGAGTTAAACAAGTGCTTAAGTTTTTTCTTTGTGGCACAAAGGAAAACCTTAATCTATGTGTGTGTGTGTTGGAATCATGTTCGTTTTGCATTTTGTGTTTGGAAACAAGGAAAGCTATGTGTTGGTAACCTGAGACCTGGAGGAGTTAACTCTTTAAACTGTCACTTCCTGAGACATGTCTCTGTACCAGTCTGCCTGCCTGAGCCTCACTTTCTGACAGTGCTGCTAAAGTTCTTAGTCTAAGGACTGTGTCAGTGACATTTCATGTTTGATTTTGAAGTTGGCCTCTTACTCACATCTGCTGAGSGCTGTGTGCCTTGTTATGTGCTGGAAATGAACCTTGGTGTTTAAAGCTTCCCTGACTCCCTCCTGCAGGAAGGCTCTGGTGTTAACAGTACCWGCTCTGCAGGGCAGGAACTGGGGCACACCACAGCATTGCACAGAACACTCCCGACCAAGGGAACCTAACGCAGGGCAGTAAGGCTGGCTTTGGACCAATGCCCCGTGATTTGAAGGTAACTGGAAGCTGTGAATTTTCCTAGGAGTGAACAGTGTTTCTCAACACCTGCTGACATACTAGGAGTATGTTACTGCTCCTGTCCTTATAATTCAATACTTGAGGAAAATGTGTATGCCTGGTACCATAAAGGATAGGATAGCTCAGAATCACTGTTGAGTTGCAGTCTTGAGTTGTCTAGAAGAGCAATGTTCTACTTCCTCTGAAAAAGGAGATTTTTTTTCTGCTGAGGAATGAAAAAATCTCAATGTGCAAGATAGAGGGAAGCCATGTTTCACAAGTAACAAAGAGAGCTTGGAGTGCTGTTAAAAGGGGAGGCTTTCCAAAGTAGTTGYTGCACATGGAACATAAAACCCCACGAAGTGCTCCAGTTGTCTCTCCTTTCCCCAGCTGGAAGGAGAGAATTTGGCCACGAGAGGGCTCTGTAAGGACAGGAAAGCAATTCCCAGACTCCTGGCCCCAGCAGGGCTGGAAGTGGCCCGGTGCCAATACAGACTTAGGAACTACACCGTGTCTTCCCCTGTCAAAGTCTGTTCGTGGATATCTTTACAAGTGTTTCKCCTCGAATTTTTGGGGACATGGGTGTGGGAGAATTGCACGACAGCTGCTCTCTCTCACACTGCATAGATCAACTGCTAGTGACTGCTCTCTTGCCCTGCACTTTGCTCTATTTGAGTTCCTTAAGTGAGAGCAGTTAGGAAGAAGATGCTTGTATTCCATCCAATGACTGGCAGTCTGGACTCAGATCACATAATTTACTCTCTACACCACGAAACAGGTTCTGACAAATTAAATTAATTTATTTTGTACAAATGGTAATAGTGTCACAGTTAACACAGTAATACATAATTTTTTACACCTGTTTGCTTTTAATATTACAAAATTCCCTAGGACTATTTATTTAAAAGGAGGGTCCTCCTGACATTGATTGCATTCTAGTCTGAAGATACCTTAATCCTTAAAAAATAAAAATAACACATCACCAACGAACAGTAACAGAAACACCAGTTCCAGTTACCAAATCTGACATACAGTACAAAGTGTTAACACACTTACTTGAAAGGCAGGAAAAATTGGTCAAGTGTCAATTAATTCATGGAAAGCTTAAAGTGTGCTTTAATCAGTGCAAATAGAGGAATGTGTCAATTGCTGTAGTATCTTGACCACCTGGTTACACCTGGTTATCCCTGAGAAAGCACCTTCTCCCTGCAAGTCTCTCGGAGTTTGTTGATTGTTGCCATGGATAAGCTTCCAGGATCAGTGAATATTTTCTGAGGGCAAAAGAAGAAAATTCTTAGTTAAAATGCTGGCTTTGGACAGCRTGCTAGAATTCTCACATAATTCTCTGAGGTGTGAAATCCCTGCTTCCATGTCCATACTGTGAAATTGCTCACTGCTCTCTGGCCTGCCTATAACACCTTCATCTACTGGGCTGTAAACACACAGTAAACCTGCAGCTCACAACAAGTGCAGTAAGTTACACAAAAGCAGCAATAGAAAATTTGGTTTGAATATGTGTCCAGTTGAGATTATTTTAGGTGGTGGAAAGTGGTATATTTAGAAYATATTAAACTGTCCTGGGTAATGTGACAGAGCACCAGTGCACTTCTTGTGTGRTGCCAGCAGAGGTGTTTCAGGCTCTGGAACACAAAGACACCAGTGTCTTTCTACTGCAAAAAATCAGTTTTAATCCCTCAGGACACTAGCTTTGCTCCTCTTCTCTACCACACTTCCCAGGGGAGTAACAGATATGATGTAAGGACTTTGTGTGTGCTGAATGCCAACACACATCTTCAGTTAGTTTTTTTCTTTTGTTTTCACTCG
The DNA here is from genome assembly GCA_014549065.1 of Cardinalis cardinalis. Taxonomy (NCBI): domain Eukaryota; kingdom Metazoa; phylum Chordata; class Aves; order Passeriformes; family Cardinalidae; genus Cardinalis; species Cardinalis cardinalis. The sequence goes on along the minus strand of JACDOX010000053.1, from coordinate 211,170 downwards.
TTGTTCATGAACAATGTATTTGTTTCCAGTACTTCACCTAGAACTTCTGAGTGAACTGTGAAGCAAAGCTACAGGTTTATGCACTTCAAGCTACAGTTAAGGTGTGTAGGCACCTCAGCTCTCTGGAGCTGTTAAATGACAGCTCTAGAGATGAGACTGTAATTGAACCAGTTCAAAACAGCTTTCTGGCAAAGAAGCCTTCAAACTGAAAACTAAGGTTCTCTTCTGGGGGAAGAGGCATAAAAATACCTGCCAACACCTCTACTGCTACTAATACCTTATCAGTACTGATAAAAACCCAGCCCAACTAACATCCAAGCACAGAAATTTCAAAGTTACAGAAGAACCTAACTTAAATTGTTTATCTGTCTTCAAAGCCCCATTACTACAGTAAATAACAATTAAAATGCTTTTACTCAGGGTAACTGCAAGAAAAAGGTGGTTGATTTTCTAAAAATAGCTGGTGTAAAATTTAACACAATTAAAGAGGGGGGAGGGAAGTCCTTCAAGGACAAGTGTTAGCATCAGCCTCTGAACAGGTGTTCTTAAGGCAGTTAACATTTAATAAAATTCTTATTCTAAACTGTTTATGGAATGGAAAAGCCCCTCAAASATCTTCCTTCTAAATTAAAGCTGTACCTGTGATTTTTCTCTTGCTCTTTTAATTAAAGACTTAAAAGTGTCAGTAAATTAAGCTAATTTTTCTTCTATAAGAACAGTAATGAAAGTATGAATGGCATCCTGCTGTGACTGACCTAGGCACAGAGATGTGCCAGGAGCATGAAACACTTTGAGGGGTAAATGTGACCCTCCAGGACATGGTTTTGTGCACACTGAGCAAACAATGCTAGTGGAATTGACCAAGTGATTTATGACACATGTGCTCCTGTTACTTGTTTTGCAGCTACCACCTTTTCTGTTTCCATCTTCTGAGATAAGTCCTGAATCTAATGCTTTATACTGATGTGGCACCCATTGTATTAATTATTTAAAAGAATAATTCTTAGCTTGCAGCTTCCAGTGTCACAGCACTTGGACTTTCAACTTCATGGATTTTTGTCTGGGAATAAGAACCTGCCAGTACCATCTTGTTGTAAACAGAATTCTGTGTGTTCAGACACTACAGCCATTTATCAGTGCAAACTTGAAATTCACTTTGTGCTTATTCTACAGTACTGTATTTACAGTTCATCTGAAAATGAACTGCACAGGATCAATATCCACAGTTCACTGGAAAATGCACTGAAATTATCTTCTCATCAGACTTCCTGCCTTAACTGGTAAAAAGGGCAAAAAGAATTTTCTTCCCTGTATGACAGTTAGTGTGGGTAGATTTCTAGATACAGAATTAGATAATAACTATTAAATATCATATTTAATTGACAATAATTATTAAATATAAATTATTTAATATATGTATTAGAAAGKTTTGAGTTTCTTATTTAAAAAACAATCCTAACAGCTATGTTTGTCCTAACTGTATCCATCTTTTGCTCAGTSAAAAACATTTCTAAGTCAGTCTTGGTTTTAATTTGGAATGACTAAAAGCTGCAGAGAATTTACCTGCATGAAGCTGTGACACTCTGTTACAAATGTTCCTTTGGTGATCTGCTTAAATTTATCACAAATGTCAGGGAAATTCGTGGCTTCCAAAATAAAAGCTTGGTTTTGCTTAATCAATGTTAAGGCCACACGGAAGATGATCTTTGACCCTTCATAGAATAAACAATCCCATATTCGGAGCACAGTCTGCAGTAAAGGAGAGAATTCAGATTAACCTTGATTTCCAGTAAGCAATTATTATTAAAGCAGTACAAATGAAATAATCAGGGGTGTAGTATGAGAACTTTATGTTACCAGTTACCTCCACTGGAAGAATGTCAATGAACAGGCATATAAACCAGCGTGACACCACTAGGGTCCACATGACTCCATGTCTTTCCATCAGCTCTGCCACAGCTGGCACTTTCATTTTCACAAGTTCTCCAAGGACTTCCTGATCAGTTTTCAGGCCCAACATTGCAGGACTGTAATAATCTTGGAGAGAAGAAATCAAAACTCAGGAATCTGTGCACATGATCTTTTCATGAAATTGAAGAAAATATCCTCTGCAGCTGAATGTATAAAGGCACTCTGAGCCTAGGAATCCCAAGGTGAAGTAAATTAACCCACAGCACAAAGATCTCTGCACTGTGGTCATAGAGTGCTGCTCTTTCAGCCAAGCTGATCCCTCTACACAAACACTTCATTCATGCCTACTGAAGTATCTTCTTTCTCTCTGATGTTTTCTGGCAATGCATTCTTCCTTTTCAGGGAAGGATTGTTTAGGTGGTTTTTGACTGCTAGTTTAAACTACAAAAGTTTAAACAGTTCACCAACCACCTCCTTCCTGTGTGGGGCTGCACTGCTCCCAGTCCACACGACACCCAGAGAGGTAACAGAAAACCCACACCACCACAATAACCTGTAGCCTTTAGGCCAGGTCCAGTCAAACTRGAAATGCAAATTCCCCAGAGCATCAGCTGTGCAGGGATGCTGGATACTCCCCATCTTCCTAGATGTGACCTAGCCATTAAGGTAGGGGTTTTTCTCTCCTTTCTCTGAGCCAAGAAAATCCCACTTCTCATAGAATAATTCTGCAAATAAGTGAATTACAGATCCCTCAGGCAACATCTCTTCCTACTTAACTTACCTGCAAGACAGGGACTGAAATAAGACCTACATTCCTGCACTTGGGGTCATGGCAGTAACTGGTAAATTCACAATTAAGAACAACAGAGCACTCTCTGGCTGTCAGTCCAGAGCCTGTTTGTCAGGGTAAGCATTTTCATTACCAAGGTGTAGGCTGAATAACAAGCATCTCAGCTCTATAAATGAGTAGCTTTGGGTATAWTTAAGGAAAGAAAAAGATGTTTCAATTCATATTATTCAAATGCCCCATTATGACAGAAGAATTACACAGATGTTTAAGACATTCATATTTTGGGTTTATATGTTAACAGAAACATTTGAGCTGGATTTGGCCGCTCCAGTCCTGGGAAGCAACTTTTGATAGTTCCTGAGCACTTTGCTGACAAGACCTATGTTGTTAATCTTTGATTATGGAAAGAAACCAGTGGTAACACAAGCACCYTTCTATGCCTTCCTTTCCTTCACTGATTCTGGAAAGCTGCAATTCAGGTTTCTCTGTCTTAACTGGTTTCTTCCAATGGCCCCAGACACACAGCACAGGCCAATGGTTCATATGAAGGTGAAGGAATCAGAGCAAAGTSTATTTGCCTGAAATAATTCTAATAAAGCCTCCCGGTGTCACAGGTGAGTTTAAAAATACATCCAAACTATGCAGTACATCTATAACCACTTAAATTCCTGTAATTTCACAAGAGCAGTTTAATATTCCACTCTTTCCTGTGCCAATGGTTTACCTGAACAGACTTCCCACCCYATGAGTTATTTGCTCTACATTTGTTCTGTCCAAACTCTAGGACATCTACAGGAGTTTTTAATGGTACTASAGAGCATCACATTCAATCTTTAGGAACCTAGCTTTCTGTCTGAGTTCCCCCTGAAGACTGAGATGTGAAACAGACCTAAGAGTCACCACCACTCATACATATTCTTCAGCCTCTGCCTTTCAGTCGCTTGTAGGGAAAGCTCCAACAGCTTAAACACAAGTAATCCCATGGAAAAGTGCACTGAAAACACACCATGACCTCAGAGCCAACACAAACCCCTCTCTTTCTGCATAAATTGTATTAGTGCTGTGCTCATTTTTGAACTGGAATGCAGTAACATTAATTGGCKGAGTACATATTTTTTAATGTAATATTTTTTAATTTTTAAATTTTTTGTTTTTTCACTTGCTGCTTTAATGCAAGTGAAATCTAATCACATCTCAAATAAAAAGTAGCAGAACAAGCCCTTTCCCTTTCCTATCCTTCCTCCTCTCATACATCCACAAACCATTTTTTCCTCTTTATCTGTGCTGAAACATGTGAGTACTGAAATCTTCAAGTTACCACTGGCARATGTCCTCAGGAGGAAGGCCAGCAGCCCACTCACTCTGCTGCAATCATCTGATATGCTGAAAGCAACAGCAGCTGCTATTTTTAATCTGTACAGCAAAGTAAATGTCACCATCTCAGGAACACAACTGGACACGTACCCAGCTCTTTGAGAGCYGGGAAGCAAAAAGTTAACAGACAGACAACGTGGATACTTCTTCACAAAATACTGAAGCAGCCAGGAAGCTTTGGTGTAAATTAAACTTTCACTCAAGCCTTTTAGATTGTACTGCTGGAGAGGAAGAAAAAAGGAGCTATTCATCTATCTGGGGCAGCCCCCTGCTGTTCCTCGTGGAGCAGGAGCAGCTCCCATGTGCCCTGGGACACAGCACTGCAATGTTCAGCCCAGCCCTGCTGCAGAACCAGTRGGAGGAGTGATTAACGATTTATGCAAATGCCAATAACTGAGCAGCAGGGGTTTTCAGGATATTAGCTGCCAGTTCACAACAGAAGTTAGGTTAAAAGAATCTGCACCCAAGACATATTTACATGTAATTGTTGTATGTTAATTATAGTTCATGTAGGTATTAATTATAATTATTACACATAATAAATATATAATTATAATTTTCCATTTATTTTTCCTGTATATATACTTTTATACATAAACGTATATATTTATAAGATTAGCTCCTCAAATTAGGAAAGCCACATTTTGGAAACCTTCAGAAACATTCCTGGAAGACCTTATATTTGTGCTAAACTTACCCACAGATCACTTACAAGGAGCACCTTTCACAGTCCACGTCTGGTTTCACTAGGGAAAATGATTTTGTAACTTGGTTCACTGCCTAAGTGCTTGGTAACATTTAACCCACATGGCTCTTCTGTTCCCTTCTTATTTACTAGGGATTCCCAGTCATTAAGCCTTCTGGAAATGTCCCCTCAGCAAAAATCCTGCAGCGCTCCCTTGCTGCAAATGCTTCACTGTGTGCCCTACTTTCCTAATATTTTATAATTGGCTTCTCTACCCAGAAGTCAAAATATCTTTGTTTATAACTAAGTCTACACAAGCCTACCTCTCCCCCACACCACAAAGCTGTTTTTCAGAAAATACAGTGCAGGCAATTATTTTTACCCATCTACCATGGAAACACATTAGCTTTATATTCCTTACATATCTTACATCTTACAAATTGTTTGAAATTTTTAGATTTGCATGATCCATATTAAATTAGCATCTTAATTATTTTTCCCCATCTCAATAATCTGGCAAAATACTGAGCAGTTGATGACCCAGAACAAACCTGAGTCAGTAACTGCTCTCAATCTGCCACTTACTAATTTAAAAAATAGGCTAATTATATTGTTGTTATCTGTTGATATTGGTGGTTTATAGGAATGTCCTCTCACCAAATATCATTCCCCTGAAAAAAAAATACATAGCCAGGTTGTTTCCTATTTTCCATCAAATGGTCAAACAGAAGTGATAATTTTTAGGTGATCACACACTACATTATTTTTCATCACATTTTCTGGAAGGCGAGAAATGAAATATTGCATTATAAATCATTATTGTGTTATTAATTTACTACTAAATTCCAGAAAAATATCTAGATGAAAATCAAGTTTCTCAATATGCAAATTGGCATTTTCAAGTACTTCTGTAAACTGATCCAAGGCTTTCTGTACTTTCCTCTCAGCTTTCCCTTTATTGCTTACCCGTGTGCTTTGCCCAGTCTGTTCTGAGTACCTGCCTATGGATTTTGGATGCCTTGCTAACTTCAGGAGTGCCTGAGAGTGTAACAGAGGGCAGTGTGGGCAGGATCCCACATGGAATTCATCCTGCCAAGTGCTCCTTCCTCATACAAGTCCTGGCCCTGAACAGTAGTGTAGCCCTGTGGCTCTGTTGGGATCATCAKCTGCTGCTTCTTGGAGTCAAGCATCAAACAGGAAAAGCCAGCTTCACCRGCTGCCAGCTACTTTATTGCTACTGTACAACACAGGTGACCACATGAAGGGACCTTCTCCCTTGTTCAAAGGGCTTTTTGTTGCTAACACTGCACTGCCTGTGGCATGCAGACACTGAGCTAGAAACCTGTCCTGGCAGAGACACTCCTAACACTACATTTCATTGTCTCCCTGTCACAATAGTTAGCACCTCTGGACCTAACCAGAATGTCCAGGACTAAGACATAACTGGCTGCTTGTGCTCCAGAACAGTAATAAGATTTGAAGGAAATAAGGATAAAGCTTGTAGGGACTCTATGACCTTGTTCTTTGTTACAAATAGATTAAGAGGTTCCAAAAATAAAAGTTTAAGAAGCAATACTCTTATAGTCTTAAATTATCTCTAGGAGTCAAGAGCTACACAAGCTTAAAAAAATCCTTCAAGTCTGTTGTGTATATGTCAGGTTTAATATACATATTCCTATGGAACTAAATCTCTAAGTGCTACAAAAATACCCAAAACAAGACCTCAGCTCTGCTGCTTATCTTCCAGCATTTCTATTATTTCAAGAGCCTACAGAGCCCAGCCTGGAACAGAATGATTTGTCTTGGAGATCCAAACCAACTGGAAAGTTAAAAACTGGCTGATTTTCTTTTCTCACAGTCTACACAATGCAAAACTATTTTATTCACAAGAATACATTTAAAATGTCCATGAGAACTGGTGTGTGTGTGTGTRTGWGAGAGAGAGATGATGATAATGTTCTCTCTTCTCCCAGAGCAGCAGAAATGATTCATTTTTATACCACCAAGCACCATTCAAGGATGTCTCCTTGCTGGAGATACCATTTGCTACCACACCTCACTGGAATTCAGGAGGGAAACAGAGCAGGCCTAAGGGCTGGCATGAAAACTCAGAGGTTTCCATGAACAGAATTTCGTGAAAAGCACTCAGTTCTACATTTCAAGTCAAACCCAAAACAGATTCCATCATGTGCATTTGTAGGGGGAAAGTACAAACACTTAAAACATACCAGSTTTTGTGCCTTCTAAGTATCTACATMWTGAACCTTACATAAAAAGCTGAACAACCTACATTTGGGAAGAAATTAGAAAGCCACAACAGGAAAAGGAGGAAACCCTAGAGTACTGCCAATTCTTTTTGCAGTATCAGGCCAGAGTGACTCCTGCAGGTGTCCTGGCCAGAGTGATATCCTGCAGATATGTGGTTAAATGGCAAGCTAAAACCTCTTAACTAAAAAGCACAAGTTCCTAATTTTCCAGGGAACAGAAGAAAAAACAACCTCTAACAAATCAAGCAATAGGATCAAGCTATATTTTATCTCTTCCTTCAAAATAAACTGACTGAACTTCTGTCCTGGGGTACTGAACTCACACAACAACCAGCGTTAGCTGTATCATTCACAACTGAACATCGGCTTTAAGAAAATATAAGGAAATCAAATTTATTTTGGATGACTGAACTATCTTAAAAAAATGGGAATGCAAGCATTTTATAGATCCTTATTGGTTGATATTGAGATTACACAGAATTTAGAGTAATATATCTTGAGAAATGACTTACTATTAACACCTTTCCAGCAGCACAAAAAGGCAGTGTCTGTTTCTACATAATGCCATCTGCCTGTATTCATCTTTTGCTTCTAGTCCCAAACTTGGAAAATAGATCCCAGGGAGCTGAAAGATCCTTTGGTTTCCCATTTGCATTTCACAGAGCACAGTGGGATTCTGAGCAGATGTAGTAGCTACCTGCTATTTGGAAACTGAAGAAGGATGCTTGTTAATTAGAAAGAMAACGGAAAGGCAGGCAAAGATGTCATCCTTCCAGACATGACAGAAGACAGAGATGAAATACAAAGAAACAAAGACTTAATGTAAAACCCCTCAGAGAAACAAACTGAAGTTAGCAGCATGGGTTTGGAAAACACAAATGCAACTTTCAGACATTCTAGTTACAGAGAATGAAATTGGCTATTTTAATTATTTATTTATGCACCAGTTCTATTATGTGTTGCTCAGCAGAGACATTTGCATCATTTAAAACTAGTCCAGCTTAAAGTTACAGATACCAAACCACTCCTTTATAGCTTAGATATAACTGAGCAAAATACTGTYGGCCAGCTCTCCTCTCTTCCCTCTTCATATTTGCTACCATTGGAATGGCTACGTTTGTGGATAGCAGCTTTTTCACAGAATCACTGAGCTGACAGACACAGCACACACAAAATATTCCCCRCTGGCTGTTTCCAAATAGCCTGGCCTGACTCCAGTCGTTGCACCTCATGAATTGTGCCTGTCCAAAGTGCTGCAAGCTTTGGAGAAGCCTGCAGCTTATGGGGCTGACCCAGGAGCCAAGGCTTTTAACTCACAAAAGCCTTTGACAGACTTTTATCACCAATGTCCTCAAACAGAGAGGAAATGCAAGAACAAGCATTGAAAACTACAACTGCTTATCATGCCTGTTGAGGAAACAAACTTTAAAAAAAAAGCTTACAAATGTATAATGAGTCTTAATGACTGATGACTTCAGCTGAATAAGGATTCCTGGATCTCTGTTTGTAACTCCTCCGTGGGATAAAGAAGAATAGGTATTTTATCAGTTGACCACACTGACAAGTTATTCCTAACACCTCAGCACAAAACACAGCAGTGATATCCTCTCATGCTTAAGAACCCCATTCWTACATTTTCATCAGCTCTTCACAAGAATGCTACAGTCACACCATGGGGGTCACTGAGCACATGACTTGAGACTGGGACAGAAGCACCTTAAAACAGAGAGCTGGACCAGCACACACAGTTCTAGTGCAACCAAGGTTGCATTTTCTAAGCATTTCTCTCAAATTAAACATTCACATCTTGTACACTGAGGTAGACAAAAGTTAGTACTGTACATGATTTTCTTCATTTWATTTCCTTTACTCCCAAAGCACATCTCCCTACACCAACACATTCTTTACGTTGCCACCTGTGCTGCATGTGCATTATATTATATTTTGAAACAGTRTCAAAGCCTGCTGTCAGTGCTTCTTTCTACTATGACACATTTAAAAACCCCAACACTTAATAGAGTTGAACTTTTGAAAAACTCAAATTTGCAGTATCTTAAGTTGCAGATACAATAAATCCAGAGTAAGCACATCTTAGCTCAAAAAMGCCAAAGCAATCCTTGGATTCACTACTGAAGAGAGAATATATAATCTCTRACTATGACATTAGCAAAACTGAGGTTAAAAAAAAACTCCACCCAGCTCTGATATTTACAATTCAGGCAGAAAGTTGAAGAACTGGAAAAGACATGAAAGAAAAGGTCATATTTAGAAAAACTGAGTTCTRTAAGGAACCTCTTTATTTGTAGCATTTATGCAAGAAAAATGAAAAGTAAAGTCAACAAATTCACAGAGAAAACACACCAGGCATTGGGGGCTTTTGAATATAATAGGAGAAAGTCTTCAAAAAGAGCAATACCTGAAAATYAGGACAACTCAAATTCCAATTAAAAAAATATAGCAAGTGTTTTTAATAAGATTGATTTACATTTTGAATACATTACTAGTAGTGGTGRCAGGGTTGCTCTTTCAAACCAAGTCTGGGGCCTCTGAGATATCCTGACTTGGTCTTAAACACTTCCAGGGACAAGGCACCCACAACTTCTCTGGGCAGCCTGTTCCACTGCCTTACTATCCTCTGAGTAAAAAATTTCCTCCTGACATCTAATCTAAGTGTCCCCTATTTTAATTTAAAACCATTCCCCCTTGCCCTATCACTGTGTGATCCTGTTGTTCTCTACCTTTTTTTAAAGCTCTCCTAAAGTACTGAAAGGCCACAATGGGAAGAATTACTATTTCCTCACCTGTTTTTTTGYATGGAAAGTTAGATTTCCAGTTACATTTCCAGTTTTATGAGTTTTGGTATTTAATACAGATAACTTCAAGTATRTTAATACATTTTATAGGGATTTACAAGTTAAAACACAAAACTGTACACTGGGATCTGCTTTGAGCACGTATAACCCATCATATATTTGTCAGCTGATATCTTATGCTTCTTACTGTCAAAGTGACATATTCAGGAAGGTTCATTTATTAAAATTGTAACTGAACATACRGAGCCCTGTCTGACCATCAGAAAGTAACAAAAACCAAAAAAAGCTGCTGTGGCTTTGCTGTGTTAACTSTGCGGGTAGAACAGCACAGTGCCTTTAGCATGGAGATAGCTCTGTCAAAATGCTCATAAGTGCTTTCACAACTCAAGCCATTAGATAAAAATAAATATTAAAAAAGAAAACAGAACTTCCCTCCAACATGGGTACTCTAACAAAATATAAAGCACAAACTAAGTAAGCCTCATGCTGCATACTAAGGCTTGGCCACTAACAGATTCTTCCACATCACAAAAAACCCAGGACCTCTTCTCCCAAACCCACATTTCTGTGTTTATGCCACTCTACCTAACTTCCTCCTTTGCATGYAGCCAGGGAATTCTACCTTTGATCAAGCCTAGCTGAATCACGATTTCATCTGACAAGTTCTTTTGCTGATGGCTTTTGAAAGGGATGACACACTGATTTACYGGATAGATAAACAAGCAAATAGCACATCTGCACAGACAGCAAAAGGCTGCAGTCCCACATAGAGTAGTGCATGGATGGCTTACTGAAGATACTTTAACATAATCAAATKATATCAATTAAGGCTTGCTTGTCAGAATGAAGGAGGCATTCTTGACTTTGTCTTGGCGGAACAGGTCCTGCTTCCAGTGTAAATACAGTAGTGTAAAGACACATGTCAAGGAACACAATATCTTCAGCATTTTTAAACACTAGGGGTGCTTTTGCTGCATGTTTCCTCACAAAAGTAAGGCTGACAGCATGGATATTCTTGTCATGTACAGCAATCTTCTGTTTCACACAAAAGTGTAAGAGTTCTACTCAGCCACCTAAAACACACCTAAATGATGAGACTGTTCTTTTATTGATGAGGTTTGAGACTGGGTRGGAGGGAGATATGATACAGAAAGTAAATAAATAATTTCAAATGTTTCAAATTACCTGTGTAATTTTAAAGAAAAAAAACTCATCAGTATTTCCTGCTTGCTCAAATCTCACAAATCCCCTAGCAGTTCAGATTTGATTTGTAAGTAATGAGGATTTCAGGCTTATCATAGTTTCTAAATACAGGCACATGACTCCTTTATTCCACCTTCAGCTTAACAGGACACTGCATGCTTAATTCCTAGGTATATTCAACTGACCTCTAATGCTCAAACATTAATGCTTTCATTGTGGCTGAGGGTTAACAGTAAAACATRATGGAGTCCTATATTTCAAAACTCTTAATTGTTAAACTGACGAGCAAAATGCTCCTGTCTCTGAGTACCAGATGTGATGCTGGAGGCCAGAAGGGCACACCACTATGCTTCAAATGCTATCACAGAGTAACTCAATGGATGAGTGAGAATCCTGCCAACTCACAGACCTGCAGCTGAGAGCTGCCMGAGGAAGATAAAGAAGCAACCCAGAACTGATCAATCTGCTGAAATTTTTTGGGTTGATGGTACTACAAAAAAAAAGCTCAGTTGTCAACAACTTTGCAAACATGGTGTCATGTGTGTCACACAGTCTTSAAAGGAGCTTTCCACACCAAAATCACATGCTTGAGGTGGTCAAATCTTCTCTCTGAAAGGAAATGCTTTTCATCACAACACTCCCCATCTTAGGCTGCAAATTCAGCTCAGTTTAGGTCTAGCAGTGTTTTCTACCTGCACAGCTAAATAAAAACACTTCCTGTGAAGAGGTCCAGTCCCTTTGGAGATGCARATCGGAAAAGATGCAGCTGCCAAGCCAGTTCTGCATTCAGTGGTTCCCTGGCAATACCCAATTAGGGTATTTAAATAAATTCAGCCACAAGAACAAAATAAATACAGGCTCAACTGCAATTAAAAGCAAACAGTCTAAACAAATGTGCTACAGCTTAGTACAGCCTTCTGCATTTCCCAAGTGGTCCTTCCCTTCAAACCTGGAAGTCTGTACGATGGGAAACGAAAGACTGTTATAACATGAATCATATAACAGATTGTTATAACTCAAAAGAGAAGGATAACAGATTGTTATAACTCAGAAGGATATTCAGGAGTTTGACATGTAGCTATGATGCCATTCAGTTCAAATATTCTCGTCTCTTACCCTGCCTAATCTCTTGTGCAACCTGGGAGTCTCTGGCTGATACAATTGTGAGCCAGAGAGCTGAACAAACATGGGAGATACCTGTTCTCTCAGCATGCAGCCACCTGCCTTAACCTGCAGGCACTACACTGCACACCAGTGGCATCTTGCTTTGCACCTTGTGCACTTGCAGCTAATGCCAGTTACTTCTGTGCAGTTTGCTGATTTAGTGACCATTTAATCATTCAAAACTCTGCTCTTTTTATTTTTTAGAAACAACCAGGCAGTACACATGGGTAAAAAAATTTAGTAGAGGYTGCTAAAAAGAAAAGAGACTGAAGGAAGATTGTTATTGCTGCTAAAAAGTAATGAGACTGATTCTTGAAGAATGCTACACCTCATTTAAGATTTTTATTAAGAACATTAGAGAAAAAGTAAAAGCTGGTATTTATTGACAACACTAAACCCATGTCAATACACAAAACACAACAAAGTAACAGTGGAAAGACTGCAGTAAGAGACATGATGACATTGAAAATAACAAGAATGTGCAAATAAACTTCAGCAAAAAGGTGTTATGAATTCCTAAAAGCTGTGGAAAAAACATCTGTTGACAATGAGAGAGAAGATACAGCACATGCATTATGATGGAGATCACAAATCAAAACCAGAGCGCCACTAGGGAAAAAAGGCAAGGGAAATCCTACTGCTTTTCTCTCTTAAGGAAAACACTTTCCACTGTGAAAAGAGCCACTGCACAAGGCACTAGCTGATTCTCCACCAGAAAATAAAAGTGTGCCATTGTGATCAGGTTTACAAAAATAAAAACTGAAAAAATCAAACTGGAACAAGCACACAGAATAATTACTAGGCTACAACAGGAACAGAGAAAAGTTTCATGCAAGAGAAGAGTTCAGCTGAAGGATTATAGCCATACAAAAAACCTCCAAAACTAACTGACTGCATCCTCCAAATACATAAAAAGTAAGCACAAAAAAGAAGGGGACTTTTCTCACCTGCAAAAGTTGGCAATGACTTTAGAATAAAAGGATATCAAGTTGGCCATGAATGGGGTAGTGCAGAACTCATGAGACCTCTCTTAACCACAGGAGAAGTACTCTACAACTAGTTTTCAGTAAGAGTAACACCAGTAAAATTGTCCAGTAGATTTGTTAGAGTAGACATTGATATACACAATTGCTTCCAGAGAACCACTGAAGGTGGAAGGGGGGATTATTCTTCTATATATAAGCATAACTGTCATGCTAAAATGAGACCAATGTTGAGTCTCATAAGCTCACCATTTAACCACAAATATGTAAAATATGACAAGTATACTCCTTTACTTACATACTGAAGTACCACAGTTAAAAGGTTCTACCTAGCCAATGCTTTCTAAAGCAATCTCCCCACTCTTTCCTTAACAGCACAAAAAAATCTCCAAAACTTCTCAAMGAGGATCAGAGTGATGAACAGAACAGAAACGTCAGAGCTATGCTGTGTATAAACTGCAGGCCCATCACTCTGAGCTTGAATTGAATCTATACTGCTTCTTGTRGGCAATGCTGTCTGCTCCAGCCATCTGTCTGAATGAGCCTGGGAATAAAAACAACTTGGTAACACCAAAATTTCAGTTAAACAAATAATTCTCTTCCCCCTTGCAGTGTTTAAATGATAATCCCTCCAAATCCCTGGCTGAGCTGCTGACAGACAACAGGCAGAAATTCATGGGCTTGCCCTCAGTGGAAGCAGGAACTTTCTGGCCTCACCCAGCTGTATCCAGCAGTGCTGGATAAATGAAAGTTCAGCCAAATGAAAGGCATGCACACAATTCCTCTTACCAATCAACCAAAGCCTAATTTACTGGCTCTCTCTCCAAGCTGTGTTATCTCCATTTGGATATGACAGAACAATTCAGCCAGAAAACCTTTACTGATGGGAGTCCCATTTTCTGTCACTTGCCCAGAATGTTCCCATCTGTCACACTGTACATTTACCAATCAATGCCATTGATCTGTGGCCAGCTTAGTTCATCTGCTGACCAAGAAAACCACTGTCAGCATCACAGTTCTGGAGTGGCTGTTTAATGTAATTAAATGTGTGTGGGCAGGGGAGGAAGCACTCACAGGGACACACCAGAGGGCACAGAATGGATTACCAAATTGTCCTAAAGCACCACTGATTTAACTGGAAGTGACAGGACACACTCAAAAATGAGGACATGACCTGGAGGCATATTTGGTGCAATGACAGGGGGAAAACATCTATATTACAATGCAAACAAATCAGGAAAATCAAATCAGCAACCAAACTAATGGGAAAATGTTGGCTAATCCAACTGATAGATTCCGAGTCTTCCCTCTCAAAACCTGGAAAACATTCAAGATCTATGAGATCTTGAGAGGTGCTTCTCTGCTTCCCTAACAAATAATTATAGGGCTTAAAACTGAAATGTGCAACACCTTGCATTGTTAACAGAAAGGCAGTAATTATTTACCYGAATGAGTTGCTTTATGAATATGGTCTGTCTGATTCTTTCTCTCACATTTGCACACACAGTATTTCACTGAAATTATGCCAATTATTTTATCTGTCATGCTTTGACTTTTACAAATCAAACTATATTGGAGAGTAGTGGGAATAGAAGAGATAAAAATATTTTTTAAATTCTGGGGCAGGGAAAAAGAGCATCAGCAACAAATTTTCTGTCAATAAAGCCTTGTATTATTTAATACAAATATTCATACTATATAGAAGATTCATATTGCATAGTTGGACACAGGCTAAAGTCAGTAACAACAATCTTGTTACAGAAAAGTAAAAATATAYCTATAACTTGAGTAAACATACACCTACTTTATACACAGTAATTGCATGTCATGTTATGAGTTTCTTCTCATCATCAATGCTACCTGCCTAAGATAAAGTCAACAGCTAGGAGGGAAAAATAAGAACAACTTTTGCCACAATTATCAGTAAAGTGTAGAAGGATATATAAAAACGAAGGTTTCCAATAAAGTGAATTAGGTTTCCTGCCAGAAACAACAAACAAAATTCGGACTCTACCTCCTTTGCCTCAAAAAAAGTAAGACTATTGAAAGGACTAACAGCAAGAGTTTCCACACRTCACTTCACAATAAAGCTGCCTTTTACCGAGTGCCTTATCCCTGACGCAGTGATGTCAAAGCAGACAAATACCCATGCAAGGCAGGGGCAGGTCCCAGGGCAGACAGCAGCCCTGTCTCCTACCTGTTTGCACAGCTTAGAGCTCTCAAGGCTGAACAAAAGCAACAGGCAGTTGATTTCTTTAGACTATTTTTACAGCTTGAAAGTAAACTTCAAGGCTGCATAATGTTAAATATTTGCAGACTGATTGAACAACTCATAGCATTCCCTGCCTGTCTCTACTCTTTCAGTCTGGAAACAAAGTCCAATCACTGTTTCCACACAAGGAAAATCCAAGTTCCTACATGGTGTATTCAATGTAAAATAATTTCGTACAGTCATTCAAAAGCATGAAAAGAATCTTTCAGCTGTTCCTCTTTGTTTCTCAAGGTCTTTACTTTCTATTTAATAGGGAACTAAWTTTTTTTTGTTGTTTAATCTTAACATGAGCAGACAGAAGAAAAAATGAAAGTTTCAATCAAMCTTGACCAGTACCTAGTTGACAGTGTCATACTGAATTCCACCTCCAACCATTTGAGATAAAAATCTGTGCAAAAGCAAAACTAGGCCAATAAGGAAACAGTCCTCCATTTTCTACTGGTCTTCCAATGACACCTTCCACCTACATTAAAGGTGTATCTGTAGTCAGACCTGTGCAATGCTAATAGTTCACAGTAAAACCATTCTCCCTCTATAATTAAATCCCAAGAAAAACATTCCCAAATGCATTTCACAGGAGTAAAAAATATAGCTGTGCCTGGTYTGCTTCCGGTTTTAAACCACCTCACATGTGCAGTGAGGTTCAGCTTATACATGGGGCAAAACTGATTGTGTAAATGCCTCCTGCAAACCCAGAGATTCAGGCAAGGGAACTCAGAGCTACTGAACAAACCAGATGCAGACATTATCTACAGCTGGAGAAGAATGCAAAGCTCCAATATATGAATAAAACTATTCATTTAACATACCAGGCAATATTCTTCCAATAAGAGCATCTAATAACCAAAAAGACTCCTCTTCATTCTTTGTAATAAGAATCAGGTATCCAGCAATGAAGTTCATGCCCTGAAATAGAAAGGTTTTGAGATGCATACACTTAAGAGTTTCAGAGTTTCTTGCTTACTTCTTTTGATTAAGGACTAAATTACTACAGTTCTACAAAGTCTGCATATTCAATCAATTCTAGTAACGAAAGCCGCTGGTTAAGTAACTCGCTGAACCTGCACACAAGAACTATTAACAAAGATCAAGGAGAGGAAAATTAAAAGAAAAGGCTTAGCAGTCTATACTTTCAATTTTGCCTTTTTTTTTTTTTAATTCCAAAGCCCAATGCAACTGAAAGTGACTGTTGCTTTGATCAGAACCCAAACACAGCTGTATTAGATGAGCACTACAAACACAACAAACCTGCAGGTAGATAGTGAGGCTGTAGGAGGAGAATGACTCAAACACATTAAGTGAAATGCTGCAGTTCCAGCAGCTTTTAGARCCTTTGCTGCTTAACTCACACAAAGGCTGTGTACAAAGTGTTTTCCTCCATAATACCTCCAGTACTCCACAGATACATATAACAGCACTGATCCTGTGAGGAATCCAGATGTGCAAAGAATCCACACAAGGGTTTTTTAAGTGCTCTTCTTTCATTAGCCCATTAAACAGGAAAGGTACCAAAATATTTTATTAACAATTGGACATGTAGAAGCTACTATGGTTTAGAAGTTTTGTGTTATGTCGTGTTTAGCCACCTCTATATAGAAACCTGACACTTGCAAAATTGCATATTCGTAATTCTATCCCTTCTGTTATTATCAACATATTAAAATTATATTTTGATAAATATGCATTACTGAAAATAACAGAAATCATTCATCTTTTGAAGAATGGGATTAMATTTCTGTACTAAAACTAGTTGAGGTACACAAGAAAAAAATTTTTTTTCAGAGACTTCAGTGTTCATTTAAGTCCCTTTAAGTCTTCTCCTCTCAAGATTTAAAAAATACTGTTCATATTCTTTCAACTTTGAAGTAGTTATATTTACTATACAACTTTCTCAGCTAAAATGAGTTATACGTTAGTACACACATTCTTGCTCAGGAACCAGAGGAGACGGGAGAGAACTTAATAAGTGAACTGAAAACACGTATTGCTGATGACAGTGACAGTGCCTGCTKCTTTAAGATCCCTAAAGACAGACACCTTTTTTTCTTTGACAGTCAGACTACCATGAATMAACTTACATTCTTTGTGTCCCACAGGAAACTTTACAGTACTTGACAGTGACAACAGAAGCTTTCTTGAGCTGCCATCAAAGCAGTATCAGGTTGAATTTCAAAGAAATTTTCTTCCTACTTGTGTTATCTATATTGGGAGATGGCACTAAATAATRCTACCAGCCCCCAAGTACATGATGCCACATTAATGCTGGTCTTTCTGTACTTTGAAAAACGTTACAGTGAAAACACAGGAAACTGAGATCTTATGATGCCTTGTAGGTACCAAGGCCTGTTTGGGGAAAGCTGGCAGAACGAGGGGAAGGCAAGCTCGCTCCCTCTTGCTCTCCAAAGCAACTACTTATGTTGCAGCTAACAAATAGAACCAAAGTGATCAAGCTGGCTACAAGAACAGCCACTGAGAAATTCAGAAGGATATCTGAATTTGCCTAAAGCTATTCATACCCTGCCCCCCCACCGAAAACCTCCCAGAGCCAGTTTATAAACAGAAATAGCTTGYGGGTATGCTTCTAAAAATACATTCAAATGGACAAGAGCAGTTAGAAGTGGTGAAATGCAGCATTGTTTACAGAACAGTGATTACCTACCTGACAATATCCTACTGCTTTATTGTGATGCCCGTATGCTACCAAAACATTGTAGAGTGCGTGCTGCAAACACGGATCAGCAGTTTTGCGGAATTTTACATTATCTGGAAATGTTCTGTTCATGTCTAAACAAAAGGGAAAAAGACCARAATTAAGAGCTGTTCCTTGTCAGTTTCCAAAAAACTTTTATAGGTCTTCTGAAGTACAACTGAAGCTTCACTATAGTTCATTGAACTRTTGTTTTGGTGGATTAATGTTAAGAAACAGCTTTACCTCCATTTTGGCTAAAAGGGCACTTGCATTCAAGGATAATCTATTCCTAGAAAGAATAATCCTATTAGTGTACAGAAACMAATTTCAAGCAGACCTAAAGAAATTCTCCTGCAGATTGGACTCCCTCCATGTCTGACTGCAAAGGCTTAAATGAAAGCAAACCAGGAATTTAGACTGACAGACACAAGACATGCCAAATATATCAAGTCAAGTGGCATGACATGAGTTTGCCTCTAGGAAAGCACATTCTCGTAACAAATCAGATGAACTTTCAATTCTCAGTGAACTTCTACCAAACAGCAGTTAAAAAAACCCAGACCTGTTCCCACAGATGCTGACTTCCACTTAAAATCCCTTTTTAAAATTTAACTTTCTCCATGATGTGATCATGAGAAGAGTTGTGTCTTCACTAGTGCAAGATCAAGAATGGGAGCRGTTTCTGATAACCAAGCAGCAGAGCACATTCCCACATGCTTCAAGCTCAATGCTTAACCAAGTAAGGAGTATGCAATTACTGCCATTAATTTCTTTCAGATCAAACATTAATAGTAGGATTCATCTCTCCTTACAAAGGTCTAAAAATAAGACATGCAAGTTTGAGCTAGTCACCCCAAAACAGCCCCTAACTGTTGGAAAAAGCAGACAGAGGTAATTTTTGGTCTGCTTCACTCCATAAAGAGAAAACCCAAGGTCACAGGCACAGAGCTGTGCATCTGATCTTTAAATAGAATTTTTCTCTCCAACTTAAATGTCTAAAAGTAACTTCATGGATTTTCAAAATGCAAGAGTTACTAATAAAATATGAGTAGTTGTTTGGGTTATATTTAACAACAACAAATCGGGTTAAAGTTAAAAACAAACTTCAGTAACAGCACTTCTGCATAGATCTTCATGTCCTAAGAATTATCACTTTTTATCAGCCTTTTCCGGCATAAAGGAAGAAGTCTGTTACAGCTTTGACACAAAATTCAGCTATAAGCAACCAAAGGAAGAAAGCTCCCCAAAAATCATGAATAGTGTAGTGGAAGTCACATGCATGAAGAAGTTATCACACTAATTGCTATTTCTTCCTTTTAAAGGGAACAAATCATTTGCAGGAAAATATTTCACTTCACCTCTCATGTGTATGAGAAGAAAAACACAAGGAAAAAGACAATTTTTGAGAAGACCTGAACAATATACAGTTGCAGGATAAATAAATTTMTTTTGTTTCTTCTTGGTAAGATGATTATGCAGCATAGTATTTGCATAATCAGAATTTATTCTTTATTAAAGCATATCCAGAATGTTACAGAAAAGATTAATGCTGAATTTTAGCCATGGCTCTTCTTCCCAGGTATGCAGAGAAAGGGTGAGGGGAGAGTAAGAAAAGTTCATTACATACAAAGCAGGRACTACTCAAACTGAACTCATCTGTAATTTCACAGCCTGCAATTGAGAGAATCAGCTGCAACTTGTTTTCTGATTGCAGAGCATGTTTTTTCCCACAAGGACTGGGGGAAGCCTTCCCTCATTTTATGAAGGATTTAAAACTATATTTAGCAACAATATTTAAGTTTAAGGTAGGGGATGGAGAGAAAAAACAAGATACAAGAGCTAAAAAGCTTTACCCTTACTAGAAGATATGGAGCATGGTCTTACAGGACTACATGTGCCAGATTATTCCTTTGAGCACAAGAGCAGAGGATCCCATTCCCTCTCCATCCTGCCCTTTCTGCTCCGTTTGAATGCTCTCCTTCCTCCTCCAGTTCTGAGGCTCCTCTGACTCAAGATGAGGGAACTCAACCCTCCACAGGCACACACAAGCCAATGTTTTACCATGGTGCAAGATGAGGGTCAGAGATGACTTGAGGCAAATGGAAGGAGCAGGCAAGGACTGTTCTTTTGGCCTCACCACTTACATCCACTTTAATCCAYCTGTTCCAGGGGAGACATACAAACACCTCTTTCTCATGCTCTGCACAGCCTACCCTCTGACCTACTGTCCATTAATTTACTTAGCTCTTAATAGACATTACTGTCCAAAGGAACACAGCCTCAAACTAGTACAGTTTTGGGGGAAAAAAAAATCTGGGTTCTTTTCAAACAGCAAAATGAACAYTAGAATCTTACACTGCTCAATAAATCTCAAAATTATGACTATATTTTCATTATGTGCAGATCTGCTGCTTAGAAATAAACTAGGTATGGGAGCACAGAACCAKGAAGGAGGTCACAATGAAAAGATTAGCTACTCTTTTGTAGTAAATTCAGATTAAATCCCAACAGCATTTTTTTTACAATCTTTCAGCTCTCTGAAATTTTATGCTGCTATAAAACAAAAACAACCACCAGCTTTCCTGCTGATTTATCTCTGGGCAGCAACCATGAGAAGACCACAAGATTCTCTCTTCCCTCTYGTCAGTCTGCAGTATTTCAACCTCATTCAGTAATACAAACAGGCAGAATACATTATCCTCAGTTTATAAAACAGATGTCTATTTTGGTACCAAGAACCACAGTCATTGATGCTATTTCTGGAGCAGAGAGATTTGAAAGAACAGTCCAGAAAACCAATGCTTTTAGAACCAGTCTCATGCTTTTCCTACTTAAGGTACTTCAAAAGTCATGCATCTACAAGACAACCTTCTTCACATTGCTATTTAATCCTTCCTTTTTGTCCTGATCCCAGCCAGGACAGAATTAATTTCTGCAGTAGCTGGGAGGGGGTGTGGCTATAGGGCCTGGAGGTTGTTCTATACTACCACACCAATGCCAGGGGCCTGGGAAAGGGAGTCTTCCAGGGAGGAGTTCCATCCAGTTGAGAAAGCTGCAGAAGGAGCCACCTAGTATTGTCTATTATCCTTTGTTTTCTTTCTGTGAATTATTTATAWATCTTTTGTTATTAATATTGTTGCTGTTACTGTTCATTTTCATATCTCATTGCTGTTTCCAGTAAATTGTTCTTATCCAAACCCGTGATCTTTGCCTTTTGTCCCTCCGACTGGAGGTGGGGAGAGGAACTGGCACGTGGTTTTAGTGGGAGTGCTAAATTGAAGAATACATTTCTTAAACCGTGGCACCTTTACTTTCATATCCTGGTACTTCCCACTCCAAGACACAGGTGGTCAGTAAATTACACAAGTATTTTTATAACTAACATATCCTACTCCACTTATGGTCATTTCTTTGCCACTGCTACATCTGTGATGCGCATCTGCTCTGAAGAGCTTCCAGGCAGGTGATTTTTTCTTTTTTTACATACTAGAGAGCAGAGCAAAAATTCACTTCAGCTGTCAACTACAAGCACGCAAAAACTCCACTGCAAATCCAGAATAATGAGGTTAGGCCATAAATTGCAACTTGTAAAAACAGTATACTTAAAGGGTATTTTAGATTTGTTGTAACTGGGTGTTTAGCAGTCATGCTCTAGCTTTTTCCTGCAACACCTGGAACTATCAATTGTTTTGGAGGCTTGGGGGGTTTGTTTGTTTTAAGTTAAGGCCAAGTTTTTCATTAACTAAAGTCAGAAAAGCTGACCCTCACAACYCCCATTACCAAGTAACAGTTCAAGAGCTTTTAGCAATCAAGAAAGCCAACAGGGTTAGGATTTCCTACAAAAGAACAATWTTGCCACTGTATAAATCTGAGAAACACATGCATAAATTCCAGTCCCCTTCATGTCCAAAAGATGATACCAGAACTAGAGAAATTACAGAAAGAATGGCAACAAAGAAGACCACAGATATAAAATGGCTACCATACATAGCATAAACCCAGGTGGATAAAAGCTACTTAGTTTAGAGGGAGATGCTTAACAGCATTGAGACAGCACAAATCTGCAAAATCATGAGCAAATTTTTTTAATTTTTTCCCATCCAGCATTATTAGGTACAAATATGCAGCACGTCTTAGCAACTCTCGAAACAGCAGGTAACAGGAGACTAGGAAAAACATTCTGAGGAAGTGTCACTACACACTTCACTCCTCCAGCTCTCCCTTCAGCTGTTCTAGTAGACAGAAGACCACATGAGGCAGCTGATGGATATGACCTGATAGGGCCCCTCTTACAGAGAGCCACAAGAGCTGACAATGCTCTTCCTCTTGCATGGTTAAATGCTTTAAACTCACCTGAAAATTCCCARCTTCCACTCACAATTTCAGAGATGCTTCAGAGAAGCTTCTTAGTGCTTTGATAGTAAAATATTTCCTGTCTCCAGTGAAATGGCAATGACCATTGTTTGAATTACTTTTCTGACCCTGTCATAAACTCAGTTAAGATCCTRCAACTATCATCCAATCCATAGTCAGATCCTTATGGCAGCTGTCACACAGCACAGTTCAGGCTCTGGGACTGACTGGTAAGCATARAATTGTAGCCTTCACAGCACCTACAAGTCCTCCTTGTGAAATGCAAGAGTGGAAACACAGATAAGCTGCATGTACATGCCTGAGCACTTGCAGACACAGATACACTTCTGTCCAATAGCATGTTTTTCAACGGAGAGAAAGGATGAGATACAAGAGCTAAAATTCAATACAGCCCAAGCTAAAGGAAGCTTACCCCAAGGAAGCTACAACTTACAATCCAGTCTTTCTGCACCCAGCATGTCGCCTCTGCATTAGAAGGGCAGGCACTTCTTACAACATCATTTGTTCTACTAAGCTTTCCTATAATAGGGCATGAAAAGCAAAGTGGTGCTGGAATGGATGCCCTTCTAAATGTGTACATAAACTAAGACATGAAAAATTAGACACCTGCATTCTTTTMGCTCTTTCTTAATGGTTAGAGTAAGAAGCCTGTTCCCTCCTACATTTTTCTTAATAAACAAAAAATGCTCAAAGAGCAAATACCATATAAAATAAAGTAGCAATAAAGCTCATCAGATCAGAATCAGGAAGTTAAAGGGCAAAAATGGTGAAAGAACAGATTACAGATTTAATTAGCTGAAAGACTTCCGTTGCTATTACTAATCAGATTTTTCCTTAAAGATTAGACCATTTCTTCRCACAGTCTATCTGCCCTTTTTAACCTGATTATACCACATCAAAGACTTTCCCATATGAAAACTAGTTTCAAACATACAGGACAATTGTTTGCAGCTCTGYGTATGTGAAAGAAAGAGGACACATTGGCTCTTACACATTTTAAATTGAAATAAAATTTGAAATAAAGTCTTTGGTTGGCCTTGTCCTCCTGCCCCTCCCCCAGGAAAAAAAGAAAAAGAGTGATTGCTGTTCTCTTGCTTATAAACCCCAGCACTGTGCTGGGCTGTAACTTCACAGCTGTGGAAATAAATACCACACCGTTGCCTGAAAATTCTGGAAACTGCAAATATGAAATCAAGCAGCAATACAACTCCACATCTTACCTTGCTTTATTATTAAAAACAACTACAGTAATGGGAGAACAATACTTGAAGAAGCAAAATCAAAGTCAGGCAACAATTCACACTGAAAGAGTCCTCAGCCAAAGCCCACTATAAAATGTGCCCAGTCAATAGAAGCATAAGTTCATTAAACACACTAACCACAAAGTTTACATTCACCTTAAGTACTTTGTTCCTTTCATTCCTCCTATGTCCACGTTGGTTCTTCCTTTCTGAAGGAGGAGTGTCTGAGGTCTTTATTATATTTTTTCCCCTCCRATAAAATCTTCCAGGCCATTTATCTTTTCCTTCACTTGCTCCACATTAATTTTCTCTTCTGCAGTTTTCCAATCAATGCAGTAGCTCTTCCGAAACTTTATTTCCTCCACAATTCACAAACAGATCTTTATCCTCTCCCAGTATTTTTCCTCCCCCACAAAAATATTTTTTTTTAATTTTAACCTGTGGGSAAAGCCACCTACTGACCCTTCCTGTCTTTGTCTAGTACTGGAAAAAAGTTGTTTTCAACTCTCTCTTGCAGCACTTTTACCCCAATTGAATAGTTTGATGCTTCTCCAGACCCTTACCAAGGTGGGCTTTAGAAAGTCATCTTACTAGCTCCCTCTTTATTCATAGTAAGAGCTCTACTGTTTCTAGTTCTGAGCAGGATATAAGCCTGCAGATTTCTGGCTAGTCTCCATATTCACAGGAACATGAAGTTTATGCTCCAAAATACCTTACTAAGGCGTGTAATCCCAAAAGCCCAAAGTATTGCTGTTCCAGGGAAAGGCAGAGAAGAAACTCTGCATAAACCAGAAGTTTTTGGATGCTTATCCAACTTGAATAAAATAAGTACCTGGGTTTTTGCAAGAGGAAAAAGACAACCTGCCTTTCTAACCAAACAACCTCAGCATTGTTCCAGAGCAGAGCCCAACCTCTTGACTTTTTAATTGGACAATTCAGCCAATATCAGCTTGGCCACAAAGGCTCTGCTGTAGCAGGTTTCAGGACAAGTATCACTTACATCAAACTCCTACTTGTTTCTGCCTTTTTCCTCCCAGTGGGCCAGCCTAAGGTCTGGGTGCCCTTATACTCTTCCATCAGTACTGGCCACTGATCAATGCTCACAGAAATCACACATCAAAACAGAATAGCAGAGGAGGGGTGTTTCACCTCCGACATTTCTCCCAGGGATTTACATTTAGTGTTCAATAGTTCATGTACCAAGTGGATTCCCCCACCTCTCAGTTTATCAAATTCCTTTTTAAACCAGTTCATACTTCTAACCTCCACAGCACAGTAACAAGTGCCACAACTCTTCTAAACCTGCAGCACAGCAAATTTCATTCAGTGTCCTTGCTTCTTATGTTACAAGAAACAAATAACAATTGCTCCTTATTCACCCTCTCTGCACCATTTATAATTCATATAAATCTATCAGCAGCTTTTTCTTAGTTGTCTTCTTACTCAACCTGATATCCTAGCATACTTCACCTGCCTCATATGGGCCTCTGTGCCACATCTTCAACCATCCCTGCTCCAGTGTCCTATGGGACAGAATTAGGGAGAAACAGACTCAAAGGCAGGTGTCATGGCTCAAAGTTACAACTCTTCAATCACTTAGATGACACTGCAATGTTTTCTAGTTTATTTCTTCTCMAATAATTTCTAATCTTTCTTAAAAGCATTCCTTAATGCTTTTAACCACATGATGAACCTGGAAAGATCTGTGTTGTTAAAGAGCTTATGGCTAATCTAATTTAAGTGTTAATTCAGCACTTAAACCACTACTACAGAAACATTAAGTTTTCCATGACATAACTTGATCTCTAACACTTAAGGCCATAGGATGGATAAATACAGATAAACAGCATTATCAAGAGAATAACCTGTTTTGATTGCTTCAAGCAGCTTGGCATTCTTCTCTCCTTCAAGCAGTCTGTGGTAATACCCAGGGTTTTGTTCCATGTTGGTTTGGGCCCCACTCACAATCATCCAGACCAATGCACGGTGTTCATTGGGGATGCCTTTCCTGATATATCTCTTCACTGCAAGACAAGAAGTTTGGTTTTGTTTGTTCATTTTTAAAGAAATGAAAAAAATCCAACTCTATTACTGTTTTTTAAATGAGCAGCCTGAATTTAAGAAGTCAGAGGAAAACTCTTGACTGGATATTATTATATTTTCTCTCCTATGCTACCATTTTAGGATAAGCATTTACTTCTCAGCTGTACAGTAAATGTTAGATTCACTCCTAAGTTCTTRTCATTCAGACTCCCCCCCTCAGATCCTCAGACTCAGGTTTTCCTCCCTTCTCTCTCCCTTGTGCAAATTTTGAATCTTTTCCTCTTCTGCTTTTCTGGATGGAGATACAAACAGCAAAGCTTCCCCCTTGATCATTGTCCTTTTTCATTCAGACAAGCACTGACTTGACTTCTCCTACATCACCAGTGGCCTCTGAAACCATGGCTCTGCCCATTTAGCTCTAACATCAATGGCCATGTTGCCATAACCCTAGGGCTCAGCTCTGCACCTGACCACTGAAGTACAGCAGAAACTGAGGATTATGAAATATGTGCCTCCTGTCTAAATGAGCCCTGGAAGAACTGGAGTGATGTGATTTAGCAGCAGCTGACTTTTTCCTAGAATAACTGTGGAAGTCTTTTCAAATATAAAGTAGCTCTTATCTCCTGCATCATTTTCATCACAAGGGTGTTCTTCAGGGGTTTTTTTAAAGCAGATGATTCAGTGTAAATAACTATGATGCAAAATGACAGGAAGAAGCATCAGGCTAATGACAATGAAAGCAGCCTCCTCCTGAGAATGGTATGAAAAATATTAACAAGGAGTCAATGCTGCTTATGGGTACATAATCCTAAATCAGCTTTACCTTTTCTGACCCCAAAAGATAACTGAGTGTTTGAGATTCTTCTTCTTTCTTCACAGAGAAGAAAATAACAAATGAAACAGACATTTTGTACTAAATGAATCATGTTTTATCAATAAAAGCATCAACTTCTCCTCTCTAAATTTTATGGGACTCAAATCTAAGTGGGGATTTTTATTCCACCCACACATTACCATACACAATATCACTACCTAGCCAGGTTTTATTGAATCATACAGTTCTGTAATAAATGCTGCCTAAATTAAAGGCCTTAAAAACAGCAGAGTGAAGCAAGGTTGTACAACTCACCCAGACACCTTCCAAATACATTCCAGCTAATAACAGCTGCCTATCCTTTAGGACCCAAAGCTGCCTCCCCCATGTCACCCAACATAAAGATGCACATATAATGAGCATTTCACCCACCTAAAATCTGCTGTTTTCTCTCAAAGAAACACATTGGTAATAAATGCCTGGTCTGCAGGGTACAGTTTCTGTTTAGCTTTTCAATGAGGATTTATATTACGGGTTACAGACTCTACAGTTCTAGCTGTAAAGTTACCTTAACTACAACCTTCTTTTAGACTGGAAATAATTCATTTGTTTCCATGGTGGTTTAATAATTCCCACTTCATCTCTTTTACAAGATTTTGAACTGCAATGCTCAAGAAATCCTATAAATCAACACAGCAAATACAGGAATGGTTATCAAGAACCAGTTCCATTTAGGTTAACAAGGGACATTCAGATCAGCCTAGAAACAAACTTACTGGCTTAAATATTGGGTAATAGCATCTTAGCACATAATCCCAGTGGCATTTTTTTCTGGAACAACTGTAAATTCTGGAAGCATAGCCAACATTGATATCCAACAATACACATGGAAAAGGCCTTGACAGTGGCACAAGGGGGAAGCAGCCTGCAGCACAGCACACTCTCATTATTCCTCAGTGTCATCATTCTTATGGCAGTAGACAGCCAGGGGCTTGTGCCACCCCAAGTGACTACTGACCCAGCTCCCTCACTCCCTGAGGAATGCAAAGCCCTTTACATTGTGCTTTTTTTCCTCACACCATTATAATACTTGCAAGGATCTGCAAACTGGCATTCAGAAGCTGCAAAATAGTTCTGAAAAGGAGGACAGCTGTAGTTTAATAGATATCATTTATATGTGCAGATAGACATAGATACATCATATTCTATAAATAGAGCTGTGTTTATACAAATATATATATATATAAGCTCTCTTCCACATTATCCTTGGGAAGCAAGAAGCCCACAAAAGCAGTTCTCATTGCAAAATACTCTCCCACTGTAACATCTGAGAGCTCTCCCAGATAAAGCCAGATTGTGCATGAATCTCCACCCATACATTCAATACCAGTTATAAACCAAGGGCTTGATCTCAAAAGCAGCACTGTTGAATATCCCCAAGCCCTGCACAGAGAATCACTCCCAGGACAATCATAGTAGGTGGTCTAAATTCTAGACCATACACAGGTAAGAAATATCTTTAGGCAAAATTTTGGCCTCTGCTCATTAACAAAATATGAAACACCAAGTTTTTAGTAGAGGGAAACTCTTCCCCCCTCTTCATAATTCAACTGCCTCTGACACTTAGTGCCAGTTTCACAAGTTTAGAGTCACACTTCATGAATGTGGTTTTCTTTTTACAAGAAAAAACAGCTACCTGATAGGGTAGCAGTCTAAAAGTGCTAAGTACCCAAAGTAACTTTCAAGAGAAAAATATGCAGAAAATAACATTTCTCTAATACTGTACTTACAGTAACAAGATGTAAAAATAAGTAATTTCAACCTGCCTGTCCTTGTTTGATGGTGGAATATGAGAATTTTGGAGACTTCTGCTTCAAGGCAAATGTTGAATTGCCTTTTTCCCCTATTAACATTGTTTCACTCTACAGCATAGACTCAAGATTATGTAGAAAAAAAACCCTAAATATTTAAAACCAAAAAGTATCTCATCTTAAAAATATTTTTTGAGAAGCATCTGCACATCTACTTTTTCAGGTACTAACAATTATAGTTGAATGTTGAGGAAATACACTTGTGCCCTAGAAGAAAAATTCTGTGAAAARCTGGAAACAGCATACAAGGAACTGAAAGCTTTATTTCATTAATATATAGCAGAAAAACCAAAGCACATAAGTGCTGTAACAAAGTTCCAGTCAAACTGACTTTCCTTCCACCAAGCCCTGGAACAGAAGTGCTCACGTTATAACCACTGTTTAATACATTTATTTTTCCCTTTCACTGTATTTTATCAAAGATCAGAAAGTATCTTCTGCTACTGATCACTTTTGACTAGTACAGCCAACAGCCAAATTCCTTTGTGTAGCATGATTTTGGTCAGAATTAGGATAGTTTGAGCAATGATGTGAGACAGTTTGTTTCCCAGCTGTAAACAGAGAAGAAAGCTGTATTTTGGTCCCATAAAGATAGAGTTGAATGAAACGAGGAAAAAAATTTGGAGGATCTCAGTAGTGGCAGAGGGAGAGAGAGACAGAAAAAAGGGAAGTGACAATGATTATAAAGTCTCATGTGCAGTGGAAACAAGGTGAAGATGGGGGGGGAAAAGACACAACAAAATACCAGAAAAATAATAAAAAGGAAGAGACTGGAGAATGAGTGAAAGGTACTGTCAGCCAAATTCCCATGACCCACCCTACCAGCAGGCTGCAMCACAGAACAACAGAATGCACTGCTTAATTACCATTGTTAAAATGTAGTCTGATTCTTTTTCTTCATAGTGGAACAGAATTATAMACATACAAACCACCCTGGATATGAGGCAAACCCAGTAGCATGTGAACATGCCACATTTCCAAACTGGAAAATTAACACAAATCATCACTTCTTCCTGTTGCCTGGGCAGAAATTATGAGTTTCTCTGTGTGCAGACAAATGGGTGTGGAACTACTGAGATACCACGCATACACTGCCTCTCTCACACCTACTCACAGCAGGACACACAACATTGGTTTGGTTCACAGCTACTGTGTTTGGGGAGGGAAGTGGCAAATCAAATATTCTTCTCAGTTCTAGCCTATGGCAGAGCCAGCAGTTTTGAGCAAAGCTTCATAGCATTGAAGTCAGGTCCYGGAGGAGGGAAATTCAGTGAGTAACCAGCAGAGCTTCTGCTATTTGCCTGCAAGGAAATCACTGCATAATCATCTTACAGGATAAAGCACACACCTGCTTACACAACTCCACGTGCATGTCACAGAATTCAATCTTAGTTCTGAAATGAGAAGGAAAGTATCTAAAAACAGTACTTGCACAGGTCAAGCTTTCCCTCTCCGCCTCTGAGGTATCAGATGAGGCTAATGCAGAAAGCTTTTTGTAACAACTCTGAATCTACACTCAGACTACATTTCCTCAGTATTACTTTTTCCTGTCACTCTCCCTGCAATTACACGTATATGTGAGAATCCATAGCCTAGAAATCCAGCTATCTTTACCAGAAGTCAGTAGCATCAAAGGTGATGCACCAGCCCACAGGACTTGTGACAGTCCAGAGCCATTGCCTGTGTCCCCTCAGTGCTTTCATAGAATCCCAGTTTCCACAATGAGCAACCTGTTGGAGACAATCAAAGCCACTTTAAAGGATGCTGCCATTATGTGCCCAGTGGGGCAACGTGACCATTGGTTCTGAAGCCTGGTGGACAAGTTGAGAGATTTGGTCAAAGTTTTGGCTCCAAAATAAGACCAAAGGCATTCCCACTGTTAGTATCACAGTAACATACTGTTTCTAAAATCCTAGAACTGGGAACACAAAGAGAATTGAAATTAACTCATAGAAATTGCTAAAAGCTGCCACTGTTACCACTCACACATTAAGAGAAGGGTATGAATCAAAACAGAGTATTTTTCCCCAATTAGAAGACAAAAGTTCTGCAAAATTTCAAAATCCTCACTAATTTCAAACGGYATGACATTCTCACTACATTCAAATTTGACACCCCAAACAAAAACATCTTTACATTTCTAAGATAAGGTAATATAGTAGAAGTAGATACTGTCTGGTTAGCAGCATATGATCTAGCAGTTATAGCTCAAACCTACATTTTCTGGAATTTCTCACCCATAAAACAGACATCTGTACACAAAATACACAGTTATATTTAAAATGTCTCACTAGTTATCATCCCATTTCTGGTGCCAAGGAAAAAAAAACAAAACCAAACCATCAGAATCACCAGTGCACCTGCAGCACAGCTCCAAATGTTACTCAATTTTTCCTTAACATTCTTCAGAGAACTCTGCCCAACTCCAAAAGACACCCAAAGAGAAAGCAACCTGATAAGCACCATTTACAGCAAACAGGAAAATTTAGATGCTTATATGGAAAACATAACCCAGAGAGTGAGTGGGAGGAAACTCCATCCTTTAGTTTCAAAGGATTCCCTAACACCTTCTGACTCTCTGCATTTATTTCTACCTGTATCTCTTGCAAGATAAGACATTACTAGAGGTTTKCATGCTCTTTGAGGCAGACATTAACACTTCCATCAGCATTTTATCCAGKGTTGCATTAGCCCCTGCATTAAGCTTGCTTTCTTCACTTCTAAAGGCATTTATCATCAGTTCTTAGTACACAGCTTTTCAGCTGCATGGTACGTGTCATTTTACAAAAGGAGGATAAGGAGATCTAGAAAATCTCAGCAGCCTAAAGAACTGTTGAAGAGGCAGCAACTGAGATCCTCAACATCCTGAACCCTGGGGTTAAAGACAGCATCTTCTACATAATGCCATGTCTTTTTAAAGAGAGCACAGAGTACAATACAGCCAACAGCTGCAAAATAGCATCTTGGAGTGCCAGTGGCCAAAACAGATGGGTTACAGATGTAAAAAGATATTCCTGTGCTGAAGARGGATTACTCTTTTGGAAGGTTTAAATGAAATCCCTCTAACTTGCTTATGAATTATTACTGTTTATACTACTGGTTTTAWTTTGAAGACAAAAACAGTATTCAACACTTAAAAATACAAACCTATTGAATCCTAACATAATGCACTTTTACTTATAAAGAGACAGGAAGCTCACCTTTTAAACTCTTCTGTATACTGTTATTCCCCTTTAGGAGCTTGGACCATTTTATTGCTCTTCTAGTGAGTACCACTAGGTATCTGGAAAAGAATGCTTCATAGGATGCATAATCAAAGTCTTCTGGCCTCTCAAACCCATATGGATCAACCCTACAAAATAAAAAGAATTCCTATAAAAATGTTTCTATAGCTGAAGAAAAAAAAAGGCAAGTATGCTTTAAATAACTTCCAGCTGCTATTTCTAAAAGCAGCTCAAGATTCCCTCCTCCCAGCAAAAGCCTACTTTACACAAACTGTTACACTCCATTTAGCRTATCAAAGCTGTTTAAATAAATTAACTTAAACATGCACTGTTCAGTCAGTTTCACAGATTCACTGTTTTTTAAGTAAGGAGTTTTGGAGCAAAGGACCCATTGTGTGCGAAACTGACACAAAATTATGGCCACATAAAAGTCTGGGAGGTATTTTTCTCCACAGCACAGGTGAACAGTTGAAAAGCATGAAGTATAGCACAACAGCTCCAATATGGCCTGAATTCTCTTTCCAGACAGTTCTGTGCAGAAAAATGACAACAGAAAGTACGCATGTAACAAGTTACAAAGGCTATTTTTTAAAGGTGTAATTTCTGAAATTATCCTCATGAAAATATACAAGATGGAAAAAGACAAATCCTTGTGTTGAGCTACCTTCTTCGTATGAGTACCAAAATGSTTATTCTTTTATCTTTTATAATTGTTCAAAGTTACAGCACATTATCTCAGGCAGCTCAATAATGACAGAGTATCAGAACTGCATGGCTGATTTCGTTCTAATATATCAACTCACCTTGCTAAATTAYATTTATGGCAACTTCCCAGGGTGCTTCATACCTGCAAATTATCACCTGAGTACAGGACACTAATGGGCTTCACAGAAGTTTAACAGGCAGAGGGATCTGTCCAGTCAGACAAGGTTCCAGGACAGACTTCAGGATTTAACTTCCCGAAACACTGCCTGTTTCATTCATGGCGAAGGAATCTGGCCATGGAGCAGCACTGGCACAGCCTYGGGAAAACTGGCTCACGGGAGCGTCACAGGTAGTAAAGCATGAATCAGATGAGGAACAATTAAATATTCAGATCCCAAATCGTTATTACRTTGTTGGCTGTTTAGAAGAGCACCTTAGTATTCATGTACTCCTCAAATCTGACACGAAACCCACARGTGTAAAAAGCACCGAGACCCTCGACACAGGTTTCTCTGAAGACACGGAACATGAAACCAACAAGCACAAAAAACYCCCTCACACGTCCATCAACACACATCTCTTATTTACGACTGCGACTGCCCAGGCAGCAAGTACAGATTAATTTCATGCTCCACTCCATTCCGAAGGGGGAAAGGGAAAACAAAGAGGGAGGACGCAGGGTTTTGGGGAAGCCGCCTTCCCCGGCTGCCCTCGGGCAGGGAAGGTTGCGGCGGCCGCTCGGTGCCCTCAGCCACCGGCCGCGCCTGGGCCGCTCCGTGGGGGCTTCCCGCGGCCGCAGCCCCCGGCAGGGCCGGCTCCGAGCGCCCGGGGAGGCGCAGCTCGCCCTCCGTGCGCGGCCGGCACGGTCCGAGCTCAGCCGTGCCGGCAGCCCTACCTGTACGCCCAGTCTCGCCCGTCCTCTCGCCTCGCCATCGGCCGCCCCGCTGGCGCCCGGCCGGGCGGGCGCTCCCCAGGCCGAGCAGCGCCGCGGCCGCGGCCCCGCGCCGAGCTCCGGCTCCCCAGTTCAACTCCCTGCCGCCCTGCGAGGGGCGGGGGCGGCCGCCGGGACCGCCCCGTGCCCGTGCCCGGGCCGGCAGCGGGCAGGGGAGAGCAGGGCAGGGGAGGGGAAGGGAGGGGAAGGCAGAGGAAGGGCCGGCAGAGGAGGGCAGGGCCGGCAGAGGAGGGCAGGGCAGGGCAGGGCAGGGCAGCTCCGCACCCGCGGGGCCGAGCCGCCTTCCCTGCCCGGCCAGCCCGGCAGGCAGACGCGGGTCTGAGGGTGATCCCGGCTTATATTTGTGCTCCTCACATTTTGCTCATATCTTGGGGGTAAAAAAAAAWAAATTCAAATGCTTTAGCACGAGGGAAATGTCTCACTAGTACGAGGGGAGAGTGGTTTCAGGTACAGCTCTCCAAACCCAAGGAATTTCCCCATAACCAGGAAGAGAAGGTGGTTGTGTTATTATTTAAGTTCACTTGGTTGGTTTGGGAATTTTTTTCCCCAAATCATCACAATCTTC